>JAUCMR010000081.1:94580-107418 GCA_032357425.1 Enteromius argenteus
AAGGGCACTTGAGGCATCCTGGAGGAAAGGGGCGGGTGCTCAAGCACCCTCCGCCCCCCCCTCTGCACGTGCCTGGTTCTGATTCTCTCAGATCGCGTCTTTGATAGTTCACACTGTGTGACTATCACTCGCGTGAACGCGCAATGATTTGCCTGTGATTTCGGGCATTTGTCAGCGATTTCTCAACCTGTCGGCGAGTCAAAATCGGGGCTAAAATCGTGCAGTCTGAACTCGGCATAATGCTGAGTTCAGACTGCGCGATTTTAGCCACGATTTTAGCCCCGGTGCTCGTTCACGCGAGTGACAATCACAGTGTGAACTATCAAAGACACGATCTGAGAGAATCGCCGACGTGTCGCCAACACCCGTGAGATTATATACCATGCTAATGTGAAAATAACATCTGCGATTACCTACAGCCAATGAGAGAGCAACATCCAGGGCAGCGGGAAGTTGGGGGAGGAGTTACGAAGGTATAGACAGTATATCCTCCTCCATAATCTTCTTTTCTTTTTGTTCTTTTCGGCATTAAGGGCACTGCACTTTGGCATTTTGAAGAGCTGGGACAGTCTTGCGCACTTACTTTCTATGTCGCATGCTCTCAAGTGGCCAAGACCGCAAATGTGGGTATTTGGACAAAACCAATATATCAGGGGTGTGAAACGTTGATCCTGAAGGACTCTGCAGAGTTTTGCTCCAACCCTAATCAAACGCACCTGAACCAGCTAATCAAGGTATTCAGGATGGAGATTGATTGGATGTAGTAAGGAAGGCATTTAATTCAGAAATAAACATTGACAGTTGTAGGGGCATGGTTAAGGATGTTATGCTCATGCCCAAGCCGTCAAAAAGATGTCATCAGAGAAGGCCTGTCATTTCAGATGGGAGGAGCATTTTCAGATTTGGATTAAAGATAACGAAGGTAGCATTTTATTTTTGCATGGATTAATTGTTTACCACAAAATAGCAATGTGAGCTAACAAAATAAATATAGTGAACTTGGATTTCACACAGACTTTGATGACAGGGTAACAAGACACACCTGGGAAAGGAATCTAGAGGACCCATAAAACAATGGCCGTTTCTCAAACGGAAGGCTGTATAAAGGCTAATAAATCAGACTATCATCTTTGTGTCTGTTTTTGTAAGTATGTTTAAGACAGAATGGACTCTGTTATCGCCTATGTATCTGCAGTAAAATACAGCTAAGTCACACCATACAAACACATCTGATTTGCTCTGATCTCTCAAACACGGAACCAGGAAACTGTTTCAGCTGTTTAAAAGGAAGCTAAACTTTTTGAGCTGTTGTATTTGTCTTTTGTTGTTTGAGTAAATGAAGTGAAATGGCAGAAACCAATTTTTCTCGGGATCAGTTCAGATGTCCAGTGTGTCTGGATCTACTGAAAGATCCAGTGGCTATTCCTGTGGACACAGTTACTCTATGAGCTGTATTACAAGCTACTGGGATCAGGATGATCAGAAGGGAGTCTACAGCTGTCCTCAATGCAGACAGACCATGACTCCAAGACCTGCTTTATATGAAAACACCATGCTGACTGAAGTGGTGGAGCACCTGAAGAAGACTGAACTGCAGGCTTCTGTTCCTGCTGGACCTGAAGATGCGGAGTGTGGTGTCTGTACTGTGAGAAAACACAAAGCTGTCAAGTCCTGTCTGAACTCTTACTGTCAAAATCACCTCCAACAGCATGAGAATCTCTTTAAAGGTAAGAGACACAAACTGATAGATGCCACTGGACGACTTCAGGAGATGATCTGTCCAACACATAACTGGAAATCTACTGTAATACCGACCAGCAGTGCATTTGTTATCTGTACACATTGGATAATCACAAAAATCACGATACTACAGCAGCTGTAGCAGAGAGGACGAAGAAACCGGTATGAACTGAAAGTCTATATATTTTCTATCTTATTTGAAAAGCATGCATGAGATGTCAAACATTCATTTATTAGTATTGCTTGGGTTCACTTAAATGGGTGGTTGATGGTGATTTCACTTTTTTAACTTTAGTTAGTATGTAATGTTGTTGTTTGAGCATAAACAATATCTTTAATGCACAAAAATTCTGTCAGTTTAATGCCTACAAAAACAACTTGTAGGGACTACAACGAGTTACTTCCTGGGTTTGTTACGTCACAAACCCAAATAAACCCCAGATAATGTGAGTCAGAAGCACCAGACAGTTAGAATTGCCCCATTGTCTCTGTGCACAGCTAGCATAGGCTGCTCCCAGGTTCAGGCTGAACACACTCTAATATTTGTGTTGAACTGTTCTGGAATACAACTTAACACTGATTTCTAGTTGCGTCAAAGTAGTTTCACAGCGCATCCAGCAATAGCACCTTCTTTCTTTGCGTAAACATTTGGGCTTTTTTTTTTTTTTTTAAATAAAGCATAAACACAGACTGCACCCCACACAATCAAGCCTAGAAAATAACCAGTCAGCCACCCCATTAAATCACATTTTTGAAAATAAGCAGTTAACTCAGAAGTTAGTTATTAGTTCTTCTTCAATTTATTTATATAGCACATTTAAAAAACAACTATGGTTGACCAAAGTGCTTCACAATGTCAAAAAGAAGGTCACACACAATCAATACATTAAAATTGTCACAATGTCTCAATATATCACTCAGTTTAAAATAAAAGCCAAAGAATATAAGTGATGACTTAAGCAATGGCTTAAAAATGTCAACACTCTGAACAGTCCTTATGTGAACAGGTAAACCATTCCACAACTTCAGTGCCACCACTGAAAAAGCTCGGTCACCTTTATTTTTTAATCTGGCTCTGGGAACATCCAGGAGCACCTGATTAGACGACCTCAGTGCTTTAACAGGAGTGTGGACATGTAAAAGCTCTGATAAATATACAGGCGCCAACCTGATTTAAAATCTTAAAAACAAATAACAAAATCTTAAACTCAATCCTGAAATGGACAGGAAGCCAATAGTGAAGCTAAGACCGGGGTAATGTGCTCATGCTTTCTTGTCCCAGTTAAGAGCTGAGCTGCTGCATCTGAACCAACTGAAAACGCTGAAGAGATGACTGATCCAATCCAACATATAAAGAGTCACAGTAGTCTAGTCTTGATGTTATAAAAGCATGAATTACACTTTCAAACTCTTTACATGGAAGGTAAGGCTTGACTTTAGCCCACAGTCTCAGTTGAAAAAAAAGGCTTTTATAACAGAACTAATCTGTTTATCAAATTTAAAAGCACCATCAAAAATCACACCGAGATTCCTGGTAAATGGACGAATATACAATCCTGAATCTTCAAGTGCATCTACACAAGCACTCAGATCCCCAGGATGACCAAACGTAACAATCTTAGTCACATTTTATGATACCTGAACAATCACTATAGTGTTAGTACCAAATTTGACCTTTTATTTCAAAGAAAAAATATTTACAAAAATCCCACACAGAACAGTTCAGTTATTTAGGCCTATATGAGCAGTATCACAGGAGTAGCCATGTGATATCACTTTGTATGACTGTGATTTGGCCTTCTACATAAAGCTGCAAAACAATTTAGTGTGTAAAAACATAAGAAACAACCATAGAGTGTCTTAAAAGACTTTTTATGTGCAGGAATACTTCCTTCTGCCGCGGATTCAAAGTTGACAGTTTAACAGCTGAACCTAGGTAATTAGTTTAATAGCAAAGCCTTCATTACTAATTCGAAAATGTCACTTTAAAAATAGTAACGAAAACATGTAGTAAAAACATACGAAATGCGTTTAATTAAAAGTAGCTAATATGCAACCAGTAGCTAAATGTCACTTTGTCACTGTTTCAAAAAGTGTTTCATTTGTAAAACCTCTTGTCGCCATCTAATGGCAGAATAATGTAACTAAAATCACAATTACAATGCACTGTTTCTTACTACCAAATGCTATTATAAACAAATACTACTACTATTTATATAAAATATAAGTTATTGAATAATGGCATTTAATAAACCACAACATCAAAGTAAAAAAACACATTGCAATTCAGTCAGGCAGGACTCTGATACATTAAAGCTAAACAAAATATAAGGAAGGACGTGACATGTGGCCAGGTATGGTTTCCCATGCTAGGAAATTGTGCTCTGCATTTAACCCATCCAAGTCCACACACACGGAGCAGTGGGCAGCCATTGCTGGGCACCCGCGGAGCGGTTGGGGGCCACGACTGCCCCCAAACATGACTCTCTGGGTTCAAACTCATGATCTGATGATCCCATCTAATTTTCTAACGCCTCGCTCTACAAACTGAGCTACATCAACCCTACATCAACCCTAAACTGAGCTACATCAACCCAATTAAGTTATGAGTTATGACTTTCCCCTCAGCCACAATTTTCTTTGAAACATAGATTAATGAGAAATGCTGCAAGCGGAGTGATTCAAACGCTGAAATGGTTCCTGTGACATGGGTGTGAAGACCTTAGCCAGTCAGATTCGAGGACCAGAAAGAACTGTTGTATAAAATGTAATATTTAATATAATATATTAATTGTATTGTATCAGTTTAAATGTTTCAGTTTGTTTTAATATTATATCAGATTAAATGCTTTGCTTTTTTAAATATCATATTATAAATAAATGTTTCCCCATGATTATCACTTTCTGGGAGACTCTGATTTTATGAGACCAAGGATGGTGGTTTACACCTGATTGTGGGATTTACGTACCGCTGAACTGCTCTCTGGGGTCTTCCTTCAGGACTGGTCCTTACAAAATAAAATGACATTTCTCTGGATCCATTGCAACTTCTCAAGTTTCTGATTCTGGGAGCATTTTTTTTTTAAGGCAGGCTTTTTTGTAATATTTGTAAAGCTTCTTGAATTTCCATGCAGATAATTTTGAAAGAGACATGTAGAGAGTTCCAGAAGAGAATTTGAACAGAGAACAGAGGTTTGAGACTCTTTTTGAACTCTATAATTGTGGATCACAGACACCAGTAAGAGCTGATTGCTCTGTGTGTCTTAACAGTGCTCTGCAGAGACAGCCGTTGAGGACAGTGAAAGGAGCTCATCCGTTCCACTGAAAGAATCCGCTCTAAGGTGCTGCAGATGATCAGAGAACAGGAAAAAGTAGCAGTGAGTCGAGCTGAAGGACTCATGGAGCAACTTGAGCAAGAGATTAAGGATCTGAGGAGGAGAAATGCTGAGCTGAAGCAGCTTTCTTACACAAATGACCACATCCATTTGATCAAGGTAACAGATACTGCGCTTTTAAGAAGGCCTTGCTATTAGATGCTTTTTAAATTTCAGATTAATTACTAGAAAGACTGGCAGTTACTGATTACACCTGAGGAGCCCAGGAGAACACAAAGAATGATAAATATCAGAATGATACAACGATTGCAAATACAGATATTTCAAGCAATAGAATATGTGATTATAGTCCAGGCCAGTGGTACAAGTTTGGATGTCATTTGAATGTATTTTTATTGTGTGTTAATTTCTTCCTGTAGAGCTGTATCTCCTAAATCTGCAGATACATCCAGCATCACTGTCAGCTCTCTCCTCTCTTATGATGAAGTGGGAAGGTCTATCTTTCAACTGAAGGAAAAACTGCAGGACTTCTGTAGAGAAGAGATAGACAAGATATCTGGCAAATGTAAAGTAGCAGACTTTCATTTACTCTTACTGTAGTCATCAATGAATATACAGGATGTTTAGGTGAACTATACTAGTTATGTGTGTTTATTTTCCTAGTAACATATGTTGAAATTATTCCCACCAATGAACCCAAGATCAGGGAGGAGTTTCTAGAGTGTAAGGCACAATACACATACACTTTGGTACTGCTATTATTATGAGGACTTTCCACTGATTTTACACTGATCAGAAATGCAAATATTAAGATGATATGCAGTATTTGTTGCACTTGCTACACTGCTGTAGGCCTCTGACCCACACATTAAACTGAATTCAATTGAAAACATGATTTTGTGTTTTATCTTTTAGATTACAATATGTTCACTCTGGATCCAAACACAGCGAATGAACACCTCCGTCTCTCCATCTGGAATGGAGCGTATAGTGTCCCTAATGTACTTCAGCAGCATCCTGACAGATTTGATCATCATCCCCAGGTGTTGTGTAGAGAGAGTGTGTGTGGACGCTGTTACTGGGAGCTCGTGGAGCGGTGATGATGGTGTGGATATATCAGTATCATATAAGAGCATCAGCAGAAAAGGAAGCAGAAACAAGTGTGTTTTTGGATGTGTTGATCAGTCCTGGAACATGGACTGAACAGCTACACTGATCTTCCTGTACCATACGGTCACAGCAGGATAGGATGTAGATCACAGAGCAGGAACTCTGTCCTTCTACAGCGTCTCTGACACAATGAACCTCATCCACAGAGTCCAGACCACATTCACTCAGCCGCTGTATCCTGGGTTTGCAGTTCATGGTGGATCAACAGTGAAAGTGTGTGATCTAACGATATAGAAAACTGATTGTAATGTATAATAATACATAATGTGAGCTACATATTACAGTTCATAGGCCTACCTTTATAGCCTACTAGGCGTTTTATTTTATTTTGAATTATTCAAATGCTGCTATCCATGTGCTTGCAGTCTCTGTTGCATTAGTGTACATTGATCCTAATTAAAATGAAATTTTGGCTGTATGCATATGGAATATGGACATTATCATGTAATATATTAAAGATGTTGCCTCATTTTGAAAATCCTACGTACCCTTGTTTGTAGGGAAACTAATATTCGAGAAGATAATAGCTGAAGCAAAAAACAAAGCAAACACACACGCAAAAAAACATTATCTGGGTAATTTGTGTTGTGTGCTTTGCAGACTTTCTCATCGCTCTTCCTTGACACATTTGAGAAAAAAAATCGTGTTTTTCGGTTATGTGGCCCTTCCCGGCACCCGTCAGACGCGCCTCTGCATCCGCGCACCCGGAAACTGAGCAGTGCAACAAAAGCAGCGCTTCTGCAGGCAATAAACACCCTCAGGTCTGTTCACAACATGCTTTCACATTAGACAGAACATTTCAATAGTGTGTTTGTGACAAGAGTGAACTGGTTATTTGTCAGTATGTCACTTTTATGTTTTGGGTGGAGTCCAGCAGTAACGTTAGGTTTCTACTGGGCTGCTTCTGCGAATTCATCAGATAGCAATAACCCGCATTAAACTCTTCTGTTCACATATATATATCTATATATGTGTATATGAGCGCAGTCTTTACGTGTGTAGTGCTGTGAGAGGGCAGAAGTTAATCTCATTCAGATAAAATCCTTTAAATCCGATTTAAGGTGATTTACAGTGAATGAGAGAAGACAGAAGGAGACTTCAGATTATTTGACTTCATGTTATTGTGTGTGTGTGTGATAGTATTTCAACAGAAAAGAAAAAGACGGCTGTGTGTCTGTCCTTTGTGCTGCTTGTGAGGGTCACATTTCTGCAGTTATATAATGTTATTAATAAAAAGTACCACACTTTGCCCAAAACCAAACGTTTCAGAAAACATTTTAGTATTTTTATTCATACGTTAATGTAAAAAAAAATAAATCTTGTGTAATATAACTCGTGTTTGTTTGTTTTTAAAATCAGTAAAATATCTGTTATGAGCAGGACAAATGTAGATTGATTTAGAGAAGATCCTGCCCTATGCACCCGATAGGATAGGAAGTGAGCTTCTGAAGTGTTTCTGAAGTGTTCAGTCTAACAGTGGATATATTGTGCGCTGAACTCCTCCTAAGATCACGAGTTGTGGTGTGATGTATCAGGACTCATGCAGATGGCAGAAAATGAATGATAAACCTGTTCTGTAATTCTCGGTGAGAGATTACTGGACTAAACAAGGCCGTTTCCTCTTCGAGTACATGTTTTAATTTGGTCATTAAGCGCCATAGAGAGTGTTCTTTGTGGAGAGAGTCAGGGGCTGCTGTGCACAAAAGACCCAAAGCTGACTCCTGGACTGATCTGGTAATCTGTCTGAAGAGGCTGGGGCGGGCCGGCACTGAAGGGGGTCTCTCTCGTTCTCGAGTATCAAATATAATACATCAGGTTTTTTTTTAATCTCTCAGTTATTATTGTATTATATGTTTAGCCTCCATCCCATAATAAAAACTACAGAGCTTTGATCATAAAACTAAGCATTTGATTATCTTAATACAACATATTATTAGTAGATATATAATAACATCTGCTATTTATTTACATAAAGTACACTGTTTTATTGTAATTAAGATTGATTTAGCCTACATTCAAAGCTATCAGTTTGGGAAAAATCATGTGTTTTTCTTCTTGAGTATAAGCCCCATACACACTCATTTTATCAAGTTAGTCTATATTTATTTCTGTAGCAGTTTAAAAAATACAGATTGTAAAAGTAGCTTCACAGTTTAACATGGAAAAAGAATGTCTGAAGAAAAAAAAACTAAATACAGAGAAAATATATACTGGCTTCCTGACACTAACTTGAGTTTTGTCTGTGTGCTTTGTGAAGCATCATGTCGGACAAAAGTGAGCTGAAAGCTGAGCTTGAGCGAAAGAAACAGCGTTTGGCTCAGATAAGAGAGGAGAAGAAGAGAAAGGAGGAGGAACGGAAGAAAAAGGAGGTGAAAACACTTTTTTTTACTTGTATTGATATTGTTTAATCAATCAATCCACCAGAAAATTGAGATCTGTGTGCAGATTCTCAGGCCCATTTCATGAATGGAGAACTTTTTTGGTTCTGATAGTGTTAGTTTCCAGTTATCCATAAACTTATTTTCATATAAAAAAACCCCAGAAATATATATGTTCAGTCATTTTTCTTACAGTAACTTCAGTAACAGGGTTGAGTGGGTGAGCTTGATGAATGCAGTCAACACTACAATTTGGGTCAATGCAGTAGGAGGGTTCCTGGTGGAAATAAACAGAGTCAGATTGCTGGTTGTTGTTCTTTGGGAAGAATAGAAAGTTAGTTTTTGATGAAGTGTTTGTTTCCCTCTGTTTTGTTTGTGCCAGGCTGAGCTGAAGAAAGAGGCCGTCCCACTGCAGGATGATTCAGATCTGGAGAAAAAGCGCAGGGAGGCTGAGGCTCTGCTCCAGAGTATGGGCATCACATCAGACGTTCCTGTGGGTAAGTCACCTACACACCTGATCCACGTCCACTGTAGTGTCAGTCAGACTTCTAATGTAAAATATTCCTGGAATATTAACCTGAAATCCCTTTGTGCATCAGCAAGATGACCCCTTGAAATCAATCATATGCTTTGTGGACTAGATTTAAGCTGATATTTAACAGCACTAGTTCCTTTGAGAGAGACCCAGTGTAGTGTACTATATTGATTCAACACAAGGGGGCAGAAGTGCACCACAGTAGTTTTGATGTTGGGCAGCTAATTTCATCAAACACTTTACTAAGATCTAGTATTTATGAGATATTTTATGTCAAAATGCTGTACATAAAAATAACAGTATTGTTAAAATGAGCTAGAAATGTTGACAATCTTTGTTCACATTTACATGCTCAAAATCTCAACTGTAATGCTTGTGACCAAGACAAACTAACAATCATTTAAAACACACACATGTATCTTAGTGTTGTCAAAGGATTATGACTAATCGTAATCAAAATAAACATTTTTGTTTGCATAAGACATGTTTGTTCTGTGTTTTTATGTGTGTATATATATATATATATATACACGCATACATACAGTATATATTTTGAAAGTATTTATGGCTATATTTATATTCATATAATTTATATTATCAGTATTTTTTTATAATACAATAAACTCAGTAATATAATTTAATATAAGCAATATATACATGCATGTGTGTGTATTTATATGCACAGTACATATATGTACATTATGTAAACAAACTTTTATTTTGAATGTGATTGTTTGACAGCACTAAAAAAAATTATATATATATATTATAGCAATTAAATAAAGTTTTAAAATAAATGAAAATAGAAAACTCTTTTGAAATTGTAGATATATTTCTCAAAATTACTGTTTTTAAAATCGAGTAAATATAGCCTTGGTAAGAGACTTCTTTAAAAATAAATAAATAAAAATCAGATTATTCCAAACTTTTGACCATTATTGTGCGTACATTGCTAGGAATCATCAAAACACTAGACCCTTAGACAAAATGTCTCAATAAAGTGAAGTTAGTGAAGAGAAACCTCCAGTATTGTCCGAATGTTTTGGAGAGCACTGTATGTAGATGAAAGTATGTTTATGTTTTTCTTTCTTTAGTTCCTACACCCATGTCTCCTACGGCCAAATCTACAGGCACCCCGAGTGAAACAGGGAGCCAAGACTCAGGAGACTGTGCCACCGGGCCAAGGTACTCTCTCTCGCTCTCTCTGTGTCTCTGCAAATGGCAGATCTGATCTGGAAAGGTTTGTGGCTTTAGCATTGCTTGAAGAACAAACCTTCAGTGAAAGTGTTGTTGTATTTGTGTCTGTTTGCAGGTCTGAGCAGGTAGTGAAAGATTATTCTGAATAAATCTCTGTTATTAGTTTCTTTTCACCTGTAACTAAAGAGAATTTACTGCTGGAAACCCCCCTGAGAAGAAAGAAGGGGAAACATAAAAACATGAGCTCTGTTCCAACACCTAGTGAGCTGCCTACTGACTCTTAACATCATCCACATTAAGCTTCCCGTATAACACCTTTTTCAAGAAGTTGTAACTGGTGTATGTTGAAGAGTTAAACATCAAGGCCTGGTTTCACTGACAGGGCATAGACTAAATCAGGATTTGGCCATAGTTCAATTAGTACATTTAAGTAATTTATATGAACATACTTAGGAAAAAAAAACATTACTTGTGTGGATCTTAAGACAAAACTGAGGCACTGATATATTTTCAGTCAGTGCAATTTATAAGATCAGTCAGTGCAAGTTTCTTTCAGCTAAAGCTGCACAGACTTACGTTTTAGTCTAGGATTAGGCTTAAGCCTTGTCTGTGAAACCAGGAGAATAATATCTCAATCTCTAATGAACCCTAGACCTTATTTCAGGCATTTAAGCAAAACTCATTAACTTTGAGAAAATGTAAATGGAAGTGCTAAAATAGAAATTTGTTTTCCGCACTTTATTGTCCCCACAGAATCATAAAATAATTCAGGCTTATTGCTTTTTTTGACTCTTTGTTGCTTGCTTATCCTTATATTATATCTGTTAGGTAACAGCTGTGTTAATACCAGATTCTAGTTTAGGGATTAAAGGAAATTTGAGAGTGAAACACTATTGTCAAAATGTTCTGTGGGGACACGGGCTAGAATTAAACCTGCATGAGCCCAAAGGCTCAACTTTTGTAGAGTTGAGCACTGGGGTCCAACTAGTAAAACAATATGAATATAGAAAGCTTGTAGAATGCGAGTGAGTTTTAGCTCACAATAAGACCTGTGGGAGCAGTGTAGAGCTGCTGTAGGGAGTGTTTAACCCCTGATTACAGCACACACACACACACTCACAGATGCCCCCAGGGCTCCGTGTCCACTCATATCCCGCACCGCTTCATCACTTCCTACACACACGCAGGTCATGTTACCAGCTACATACACACACATTCCCCCTCATCACAGTCATACTCCCACTTAATGCACTCATGACCACACACAGCCTCCGGTTGTGCTTCCGCTGATGTGGGCCGCTTTAGTGTCATGATCTGTAAGGATTTCATTGCCATTTTAATATATGCCAGCAGTAGTCTTTTGTTCATATTGAAATTAAATGTAATTTTATTTTGTAAGTAAATGTTCCACTCCATGGAATGAGAAGAGTGAACATATTTTAATGATGCATTGGCTTTTGCTGGCCAAAATAGCATTTATTTGATTTTCATATGGATTTAATAAAAAAAAAAATAGTCAAAAGTATTGTAGCACTACCCTTTAAAATAACATTATATTGTTATATTGAAAAAAAAAATACCTCTGAAGGCAGTGTCCTATTGTAAAGCAGTGTTTTTTCTACTTCTATAATGAGGGGGAAGAGTTGTTATGGTCCTGTATGAGAGAAGTCAGTGAATGTTTCAGCACATTGCTATAACATTATCTAGTATTTTCAGGGGAAAGAAAATCCTCTCTGGGTCAAACCGACCAGAACAGAACATGAGGGTTAATGAAGTGTGGAAATCACAATAGAACGTCTTTTTCTATCAGAAATGGTGAAAAAGAAACACATTTCTCCAGAAATGCATCAGTCTGTTGTTCTTTCCAGAGACGAAGGCTATTTCATGCACCACTGTCTTCATGGAAGACAACAGACTGGACATCAGCACACACACTGGTGCTCAGCTAGCATTACACACCAGCTTCATTTGCGAAGAAGAATTTAGATAAATATGTGACTCTGGAACACAAATCAAGTCTTAAGTAGCACAGCTATATTTGTAGCAATAGCCAACAATACATTGTATGGATCATACTTCATTTTTGATAAGTGTTATGCATTGACAAGAACTTAATTTGGACAATTTTAAAGGCAATTTTTCTCAGATTCCAGATTTTCAAATAGTTGTATCTCAGCCAATAATTGTCCTATCCTTAAAAAACATAAATACATGGACAGCTTATTTCTTAAATTTATTTAAAAAAATTCCCTTCTGACTTTTTATGGTCCGTGCATGGTCACATATAGAGTGTGTTAGAAAAGTGTGTTTTTAGATTTAGAAGAATTCTTCACCCTTTTTGGCTGATGCCTTCTAATTTTTAACTCCCATATAGATGTTTAATACCTGTTTAATACCATCTAATTCCCAATGAAGTCCAGCCATCTTTTTTTGTCATCTTGTTTGACCCAAAAGGGAAAAAGATTGCAAATGTCATTCAATAA
>JAUCMR010000081.1:107518-135237 GCA_032357425.1 Enteromius argenteus
TTTAAAGGCAATTTTTCTCAGATTCCAGATTTTCAAATAGTTGTATCTCAGCCAATAATTGTCCTATCCTTAAAAAAGATAAATACATGGACAGCTTATTTCTTAATTTATTTTAAAAAATTCCCTTCTGACTTTTTATGGTCCGTGCATGGTCTCATATAGAGTGTGTTAGAAAAGTGTGTTTTTAGATTTAGAAGAATTCTTCACCCTTTATGGCTGATGCCTTCTAATTTTTAACTCCCATATAGATGTTTAATACCTGTTTAATACCATCTAATTTCCAATGAAGTCCAGCCATCTTTTTTTGTCATCTTGTTTGACCCAAAAGGGAAAAAGATTGCAAATGTCATTCAATAATGTTTATTTCAAAACAAACTGTACTCAAGTTGATATGAGCTTGACTCACTTTAGAGAGGTCTCAGGCACCTAAAACTAACCAAATGTGACAAAACCTCACATTTATAAGCATTATAACTGTAGCTCAGTGGCACGTTTTTTTAAGCCACTATGGAGAGCTTACTTATTTAGCTTTTTGCCTAAACATTTCCACATTTTAGTGCCTAAATAATATGCAACACTGTATCTAGTGACATGGCTTTTCATGGCACTTCTTGTATTTAAATTCAGATTCTCTTATTTGAGTGAAATCTGTCATGGTGTCATTGAAAGTATGCGTGGGTTTCTCAAGCAGCTGTGATCAGGTGACTATCTGGCCCTGTACTGGAGAAGTGTGGTGGTCTCCTGAACATCATAACAGATGATTTTCTTTAGAAACAGCTCATGGACATCTGTTTCTTTTCTGTGTTGTGTTTGTCTCGTGTGTGTCAGTATAGAAGCTTTTCTTGTCTCTAAGTGCTCTGAAGAACTATAACACTATTTGTAATCACCTTTAACAGCCTCTCTGTCTTGCTGTATCTCTCTCTCTGTCTCGTGGCTGTGACACTAACAGGACTCTACACTGGGACTGTGACCCCTCTACTCTTCTGCTTCACTCTGAGCTGGGGTACTGCACACTTTCTGCTCATTTTCTTTCACTTCTGCTTTCACAAGCCTCTCGAGAAAGAAGTCATGAGTGATTGTTGCTGATCATGGGAAGGGATTCTCTCTATGGTTCATGCTCTACTGTAGAGTAAACATTAAAGCAAGGCATATGGGTTGGTGATGTTTCAAACGTCACACAGAGGTGAATGTAAATATGATCAGTGTGAAAAGATTTCTGAAGTGAGCACAGCGTTTAGAGACCGTTACACCTGGTATGATGAACATGTGAGACAAATTCACCAGTTAAAGATTTGGACAAACTTATTTACTATATATTCATTAGTGTTACTGTTTTTCAGATTTTAGAATAATGGCATTTAGAAGAAAAGTCATTAGCATGGCCAAATGCAAGTTTGTAATTATATAAAGACAAAAATGTTTAACTAATAAACTTTCTGTATTCTTAAGGTTTTTAAGAATTGAAAGAGATCCAATCCCATGTGCACTGCTGTCTATTTTTCCTTCACAACCATGAATTAAATTAATAAAGCAGTTATAAAAATGTAATATAATTTAGATGGGTTTTATGTATAAAATTTATTTATCACAATTTATATTTACCTGTAAATTACTTTGGCACTAAAAAGCTTTTAAGATCAAAAGATTTTCAAGAGCATAAGAAACAGATTTAGTCAAATGTGTCCATATTTTCCAAGCGAACTTGTCTATTTCTGACCATCTTTGAATGTGTTGTGGGTGATTGGATACTAAGATTTTAAAAAACATGTCTCCACCTGTGCTGTGTTTAGTGCTGCCCACTTGTGATAGAGATCTTACCAGAAGTAAATGTGACCTCAGTTTGAAAGAAAGATGCAGTATGTGTGTAAAATGATGGTTTAGATGGTTGAACAGAGTGGGTGTTGTTCCTTCTCATGATTTGTGTGTGCGTGCTCTTTCAGACGTGGTCCTCTGAAGTTGGCCATGGTGAAGGTGACCCATGTGGATTTCCCTCCCAAAGAGGTGGTGTCCTACACTAAGGAGACACAGACGCCCACCATGACAGAGCAGAAAGAGGGTAAGTTGTCATCAAACGCATGCAGGAGTTTATTTTATGGACAGTAAACAATGCAATTTGTGAAAAAAAAAAAACAGTAAAAACCTTCTGAATTTTAAATGCTGCAGGTGGATTCAGGCATCAGAATTACAGATGCATGATATATTCATGACCGTATCAATAACGGCCAATATACGTACACATTTTCTATTTGATCTTCCAAAAGTATATTTCTTACTGTAAGTTTTAAAGGGATACTTCAGTCCAAAAAGATAATTTAGTCATTAATCACCCCCATGCCGTTCCAAACCCATAAAAGCTTTGTTCATCTTCAAAACACAATTGGAGATATTTTGGATGAAATCTGGTAGGCTTGTAACTGTCCCATTGACGGCCATGTAATGACCACTGTCAAGGTGCAGAACAGCATGAAAGACATCGTCAGAATAGTCCATCTGCCATCAGTGGTTCAACCATAACATTATGAAGTTACAATAAATAAATAATGACTTTATTCAACAATTCGGCACCGTAACGTCACTGTAGCTCCATTTTGGAGAGGATCCACTGGACGCATATAGTACACTCTCCTACAATAAAATAAATACACTTTGTAAAAGGTTATAATTTTACAAAGGTACTTATTGCGAAAATGTATCATGTATGATCAAGCAAGTTGAAACTAAGTTTTGTAACGCTGAGGATGTTCAAGTCAGGCAAGAAATGAGCGTGACTGACACATGTCAATCATTAGAGAGTGAGGCTGCTGAGTGGCACTGCGTCTGCAGCAGCAGTTAGAGCACAAGCCTCTGATCTGAGAGCTATTCAGATGTGTGTGTGTGCGCGCGAGACATCAGTGGTGTGTAACCCTTTTTGGAAATGATCTGACTGTAGTGAACATGGAGATGAAAGCTGAGGGAAAATTGCAGAGACTCGAGAAACATAAGACGTTAAGGCAAGATTAAACTCACTCACACACACACACACACACTCACATCCGTTTACAGAGATGGAGCGAGGGGGCACAGGAAATGAGCAGTAGGTTAGTGGAGATATGAGAGTGTGTGTCCAAAGGCAGGTCAGGATTTGTGTAATTGCAGTTGAGGTCTTTTATGTGGCCGTTCGTGCATGTCTGTGACCGCCCCACTCTCAGATATACACGATCACTGCTGCACACTGTGTGTGATGTCTATTCTGTTGATGTTTGTGCAGGAGATAATTAAGGATTGTTTTAATGAAAGCTTTTTAGAGATCTATTTTTAGGGATTTCATGGTTATATCAGTATTGGACTATTTAATTTATTGCCATTGATCTGGTTAGGCTGATTATAATCATCCCTTAGTAGGATGATTATCATGGCCTGTTTTTACAAAAAATGTTCTTTCTCTTACCAAACACATTTTAAAGAGGGAAAACAGTATAGAAATATATATAAACGTGTGTGTATATATATATATATATATATATATATATATATATATATATATATAATGTGATGTTAGTTATTAGCCGTAACAATAAAATATTGTTACCTTTTTTTATTCATAAATAATTGTGACTAAACTGTGAAAGAAGTAACTTATGATCTAAATTGTGGCCCATGACTTTTATCACAGAATTAACATTCAGAGAGGCATCTTCCAGTTTGAACATAAAAAGAATTCTTCTTATCATCAATTTTCAGTGCTGTTTCTATATTGTGACAACTAAAAAACAGGATTATTAAAACAAATATGAGCGATTTATCTGTTTAAAACTTCCTTGTCTTATGTGTATCAGTGTCATGTCATATACTATATCAGTAAATTTGATTTGCGCTAATGCAAAATGTATAATTGACTCAGTTTCTCAAATCAGTTTAGATTTTCTGTTTCAATTAATACATTTCAAATATTTACTGATATCCCCACATCACGTTTCATGTTGTATCTAAAATAATTTTGCTAATGATGTAATAATTTGCATTAATAATCAGAAATGTTTTTTTGAACAGCAAGTAGGATCAGCATATCAGAATGATTCTTCAAAGACTGAAATAATGTTTTGCATCCCAGAAATAATTACAATTTTGAATATTTGCAAAACAATGTAATTGAACTAAAATTTCAGAGTTTTCAAATCAAATAATTGTACCATTTATGAGTTAAGAGACTTTCATAACATTAAAAAAAAAATAATAAATCACGCCAGCCCCAGACTTTAAAATGGCCATGAACCTTCTACAATGCTGTTTATTACTTTTAACTTTGTAAGGTATCATTCTAATTAAATATTATTCTAATTCCTTCTATCCCTATTCTTGAAAATGTGTGTAAGTCAAGTGAGGAGGATTTTTTAAAGCCATTTCAGAGCAAACGCAGAAACATCTCCTATCATGACAAGATAGATTTAAACATTGTTAAAAGGCTGAAAAAGTATAGAGAGAGTGATGTTTTTCTCTGCTGTGTCACTTTACCCCAGCCCGCAGTATGTTAAAATTAAGACTTTTATCTGCAGACTGTCCGAAAGCACACACACACCATCTCTCCTTCCATTCCTGCCACTGTATAATCATTTCATCAACTCTCACACTCTCTCCTCCAGCACATAACAAATCACTCTGGGTGACATTGGGAGGTTTTCCCGTCTCCCTCGCTCTCTTTCTTACTGATGGAGTGGTTTGTGGTGAAGAGGCTTGTGGGGCTGTTGAAGGCTCAGCTCTGTGTAGGTCAGGAGATGTGTGTGTGGCCGTTACTATGTGCAGCAGGACATACAGGTGTCAGTGCTGTATCGGAGTGCCAGATACGGTTAAATTCACACGCATTCTAGAAACAAAGTGACTCCCTTAAATTTTCAGGATGCATACCTATCATACCATGCGTACCATGTGCATTTTTTTCATGTGCCATTCTGACCTGATGTGATCGTGTGTCTGAAGATTCAAATGCTGTTGTCTTGTGCTTCTTCCACTAGTTTTATGGTCTTTTAAAAATATTCTGATTTTATGGAAATTACTTTTATTACTGCCCGACCCAAAGCTCTACTTGCTGGAGCACTAGGGGTTGTGAGAGTGTGAAATTGAATTAAAAGTGATTGTTTTAATCGCCCTTGTGCTCGTGGGAGGGTTAATATCCCGTGCTAATCACAAGAAGCCTCTCGTATGGAGAGCATCTCTCTTAAAGTGAGGAACCCTCAGCCCAGCTCTTCACAGATCCAAGCATCTCTGAATGAATATTTTTGTCCATCGTCTCCTAAACACACTTATTTCATCATTCATCAGCTATCAGTCAGTGACACAGGAATTAGCACATTTATTACAGGGATAATAAAAAGCCTCGGCTCTGTTCGTTTTATCCTAAGTTTGTGTTGTGCACAAACTTTTTGGGGCAAACAAGTTTGGTAATGTCTTTACAGAGGAATATTTGAATGTAAGTTGGTTCAAAACCTATAATTATCCAGTTGCTTGCTAAAGGTCCAGTCATATTAGCAACATTTAGACCAACTTTTGCTGGCAAAAAAGCTGAATTGTCAATAGTGTAATGATGAATGAAACAATTATCACATAAAAACCAAAGAACTTTCTGTTGGTTAGCATGTTATATTCATGTGACCAACTTGGACCTTTTGCAGAATCTACAATGAAATTGCAAAAGTCTTCCCCATCTTGTAGAGTCTGTTGTGAAATCGTTTGCCCATATAGTTTGCATACCTGTATGCTGATATTATAGATTCCAATTGACTGGATTTTGACTAACATTAACCAAGCATTGATAAAGTTAACCGCTCTTAAGACAACATTTTGAGAACTTGCCTTCACTAAAAATAATGGGACATAATCAATTGCTTGATTGCATAACCAAATCCTTGGGGATTCCAATTGAAATAACTGGATGTTAATGGCCACACCATAAGACAGTGTTTATGGGCATTATTTGTGTATAATGCTTTCACAAAAACAATGGGACATAAACTGTGTAATTACCTGCTAAATGTGAAGTCACAGTAGCTAAATTTTGGTATACAGTTGCAGACTAAACATATGAAATGTATGGAACATAATGTATAGTAATGTATACAATGTATGGAACCCCAAAGTCTCATTTAAAATACGCAACTATCTTCCAACTGTCTATTTCGTGTGTCCAACTGAATCTGTTGCGAAACCTGCTGAAGTTTTTCACCTGTACGCAGAACGCCAAATCATGGACATTTAATGCTTTACAGGTATATTCAAACTATCAAATGCAGCCTTTAAAGCTCAAGAGCACTGCTGAACAGTGATCTTTATTGATCTGTTCAGCTGAACTTCCTCTCTGGAGGAGGATTCGACCTGAAGAGCTGCGCACATCTCTGTTTTGTTTTCCAGCTGGAAAACCCTTCATTGGGTCGCTCAGGAGAACCAGACTCGTATTCACAAAGCCGAGGTTCGCCAGGGCCTCTTTCACAAGCACAAATGTGGAAGTCGGAGCTCAGAGGTCTCCTTTTCTGTGGGCGTCCGACGGACTCTGTGCACCTGCAGAGGACATCAAAGAGCATTAGTCTTGTTCTCGAACAACCTCTGACCCCATGGGGCGCTTGCATTAATACATTGTCCTTTGACAAAGCCTGCCGATTACCGGCCGCTCTCTTTCTCTCTCTGCTTGCGCCCTCCCCCCGCAGAAAGCTTTTATTTCTTGAGGGATACAAAAGCTATAATTGCTGCTGCTTTGAGATGAGGTGTCGATGGGAAGGGGATCTGCCATCAGGGTGAATTCTGTTAAATGTTTTTCTCACTCTCTTTCTCTCTCTCTCCTCCCCTCTGTGGGGTCACCAGGATCACTTGCTTTTCTCCAAATGGGCATTTTTGCTGGCAGGTGCATTACACCCCTTATTTTCAGATTGTCTTTCTGCTGCTAATGCCTGGCAGGTTGATTGCTTGGGTCTGGCTGGCAGAGAAAGGGCCGCGCTGCGTTCAGGCCCCGGACTGAAAGACACTGATTACTGTTTTCCTCCGAGCCTGATTGAGGCCCTTGAAAGGAAAGATTTTAACCTTCTCTCCTCTCTCCTTGCTGAGTACTGGCCCGGCACGGCGAGATGGCCCGTGTCATCAGAACGACTCCATAAACTCATCAGAGCGAACCCTCACCACTCCCTCCTCCCTCCCTCCCTCTCTCTTGAAACCCGGCCCTTCCTGAGAGAGCTGTGGACACGTTTCTGATGTAAAATCTGACAGATGACATTATCATTTTGATTATTGCAGGAAAGGGCGATTTCACTCTCTATTGAAACAAGTTTTTCTGGTCATGCAAAAAGCTACCATTAGCATGGACGAACCACAGTTTGATTATCGAACGTGATTGCTTGTGGGAAAATTAATTTACACAAAAATTTAAATGATTTCATTTTGCTTGATGATTTCAGATTGTTGATGATTATGCTTTTTTCTGTATAGTGTGATGTATAAAAGTCTTAGTTGGTTGTAAAATTATATTCATAGTGTTCTGAAGTCAGTTTTGTGTGAAGAAAATATTAAAGATTTTCTCATACTATACCCATTTAAAATAGACTGCAGAAGTTACATTAAAGGGCTAGTTCCCCCAAAAATGAAAATTACTCACCCTCGAAGCATCCTGGGTGTATATGACTTTATTCTTTCAGACGAACTGAACCAGAGTTATATAAAAATATTGCACTTGCACTTCCTTTATAATACTTTCTTTATAAAGCTTTATAATGGGTGAGTGTTTTTGTTTAACAGTCCAAAAGTAGTCAAATAAAGTGTATGCATCACACAGTCTTGGTTTTGGTGGAATAGATCTGCTATGGTGTTGGTTATTGCTGTTACAGGAACTTGCTATTGCCACTACATACAGTTTGGTGCTGTGTGTTTTTAAGACATACTACTGCTGCACAAATAGCATGTAATAACCCATAGCAGATCTATACAGGTGGAGCTGGGGAAGGTGAAGGGTTTCAGAGGAACTCTGAAAGTGCTCTGCAGAATGCTGTAGTGAACGCAACCCAGCCATTTAAATGTAAAGCATTAAGCTTATTGGGTATGTATGCAAAATGAATCAGCTTGTGCCAAGTAAATGTCATCAGTTTCACCATGTCTACACTGAACGTGAGAGTTGTCGCACCGCACCGCAATAGCTAAAGTCTGTCTACACTGGACGTGACAAAGTGACTGTTGAAAGTCATTTGAAACTTGTGTCGATACGTCATAAATGTAACAGCATTATTTTTTTTTTTCCGGGAATCTTCAGGCCATCCAAGATGTTGGTGACTTTTTTTTCTTGCTTAGAATAGTAAGATTTAACTGTAATTCATGAAATGATGTCAGTGGCTAATTAAAAATAAACAATTAATCAAAAATAAATCCACAAATGCACAAAGTCTGCGATTTCAGAGTAAAGCATGGCACTGTAGTGTTTTACACATAAGCAGCTCATGACCTGTTGCTTTCAGTGTCTCTGTTTGCAGTAAATGCTGCTTATTTTATTTTTTATAGTTCTGTAATATTATTTTTTTAATCAATTTTTACTATATTCACACGAAAAAGTAACCTGTAAAGGTTTCAAAAAAGAAAAAAAAAATGCTGATAAAATTTACATCAGAAATCTTGCAGTTAGATTTTTTTCTGCCAAATCATCCAACTTTACTGTAGACAGCTTTTTTGTGTGTTTTTATCTTGCTATTTTCAAATGTAACACTTTTGCTTTTTTATTATATTGAAAAGAGGGGCTAGAATATTCTTCAAATATTCTCCTTTTCTGTTCCACTGATGAAGGAAAACCACATGGATTCAGAACAGTATGAATGCAAATAAATAAAAACATTTAATTTTGTGAACTATTCCTTTAACATCCTTTTAAAATGTTTCCGTGAGCTTTGCGTTTGCTCAGGCCTCATTGGTAGAGTATTGTCAGAGATGAGCCATGTGTGGCTTACAGCTGGTCAGGGCAGCGGCTTCATTTAGCTGCTCATGTTTGGGGTGAATAGCGGTCCCTGGACCCCCTGCCGACTCTCTAATTGCACAGACTTGTGTATCCGGAGAGAGTCTTGACTAAGAGCAGTCAAGCAGAAACCTCTGTGCCATCCCTGTGCCACCACACACACAAACGCAGCAAAACCATCTGCCTAACACACACACACACAGCCATCAGCTGTCTCAGCCGCTGGCACCTGCTGCCCTGCTCTCTGTGTGTTTGTGTGTGTGGGATGCGCTGCTGAATAGTCCCTGTCTCAGTTACGTTGGGAGTCTGTTGGACAGGCTGTAGGTAAAGACCTTGGTGACGTCGTAAGCCCCCTGTAGATGAGAGAGAGGAAGGACTGTGGATACAATCTCCAAACACACATGCACACACACACACACACTTCAGGTTGTTCTTGGGCATTTAAACTGACTTAACAGGCTGTTAGCAGTCATGGACTTGTCACATATTCACTGGGTTTCAGGAATTTGATTTTCTTCCCCCACTTATTCTATTTATATTAATCAGAACCAGTGAAATGAAGCAAATCCTTCCACAGTCCTTGTTATTTTAATGTTAATGAGGATTCAGGGTGAAATTAACATCTTATCACCTGGTTATCACGATGGCAATTTATTTATCTTACACTTATACATATATGTATATATGGGTAGTTGACGTGTCAATGGGTCCTACGTTGTGACAGAAAAAAAACTTTGAACATTGGAGATCAACCTTTCTCATGCCATCTATAACTCTAAGAATCAAGATACATTTTTTTCCTGTTATTTGTGTTAATTTTTTGTTTAATTATTTTTTAATGTTTTTGCTATGTCACACCATTTATTTGTCAGCTACCTATATAACAAGTATCAGACTTGCACATTGCATTTTATCCATTTTGGATAGTTAGATATTTTATATATTTTTTACCTATAGAAAAAGGCTGGTACATTTTAGCATTAATTGAACTGCTATTGTTGAGAAATAAATACAAATGTAAATTTCCCACCCAAAGTATTTTTAGAAGTCTCCTTTTAATTTTAAACATCCTAATTTTAGTTTTTCATGATGTTTATTACACTCTCTGACCCTTATAATAATAATAAAAAAACGCTCCACACTGACTTTATATTGCACGAAGCTGCCTTTTTGTTGTTTCTGACTTACAACAAAAAACAGAACAGTCCCTAAAAGCTCATGTGTATTCAGTATTTAAGTAAATTCAGTATTCAAGTATTCAAGTTGTGTTTTTATCAACTGTCGATGCCAAAACGAGCATTTAAGGACCCAAAAGTAGAGAGCAGTGTATCTTGCTGTGAGAACTACGCCCAGTGGAGGGAACCTAATGGGTATCAGGACACATTCACTATTTTTAACCATATCTAAGGATTATTTCAGCACCCTATGTGAACCTGAGAGAAGAAACATTAAGAAACTAAGTTATTGGCTTTATTGGCTTTTGTCAGTGCCTCTAGTCCATACCTTCTTTTTGTTAAAGAAATGATCCATAATGAATGGTCCAACGTGAAATATTACACTTTTCGCTCTACTTTTGTGTCCCTGAAAGCCCCTTTTTTTTGGGGTCAACAGCTTCCCCAACCCCTCCACCACCACCGTCCTCCTATAAAGTACATTGAATAGCTGTTGTGGATTTTGCCAATAATGAGTTCGGGAGGCTAATTGTACAGTTTGAAAGAATGCAGTACTATATTGTTGCCATGAGTTCTTTCCAGTTAACCCAAAGTACCAAATTTATTTACCCTAAGTAAACAAATGTAATCCTGAAGAGACTACATTAACCCAGTAAAAACCCAAGCAGTGTGTAATATGGGCCCTATATAATAAGACAGTTCAGAAGCTCTGTTATGAATTGTGTTGATGTCTGTGATCTTCCTATTGCAGAAGAAGATGAGGAGGAAGAGGCCGCACCCCCGCAGCCTGAGGTCGAGGTAGAGAAAGAGAAACCAGCAGAGCAACAAGAGGAGGAAGGTATTGAACACACCTCATATACAGTGTCTGACTGACTTCAGTGTAATACATCAGTCTTATTTTAGTGTAATTGGTCTACTGGGTTAGTTTTTGCAAATATTTTTCACTTTAATTACATTTTTTTTCTGTTTTTCATTTTAATTTGTCATTTTGTTGTGTTTCATTGATTTACATTTTTTTTTAATTAGTTTGTTTGGCAACACTTTACAGTAAGGTGTCATTTGTTAACAGTTAATGTATTAACCAGCACGAACAAACAATGAACAATGCATTTATTGCTATATGTTAACGTTATTCAATGCAAATACAATCATTCATTGTTAGTTCATATCAGCTCACAGTGCATTTAAGGGTTAGTTCACCCAAAAATGAAAATTAGTCTTTTACCTTTAAAGCATCCTACATGTATGTGACTTTCTTCTTTCAGACGAATCCAGTCAGAGTTATTTTAAAAATTGTCCTGACACTTTTAAGCTGTATCATTGCAGTAGGCGAGTGTTTCCCTTTAACAGCAAATTTAAAGAGGTCACATGGTGTTGCTGAAAGGAACATTATTTTGTGTATTTGGTGTAATGCAATGTGTTTATGTGGTTTAAGGTGAGAAAAACACATTAGTTTCCACATACTGTACCTCTAAAAAGCTCATTATTCTAAAAAAGCAAGGTGTGCTCTGATTGGCCAGCTATCAAGTGCACTGCGATTGGCCGAATACCGCAAGCATGTGGCAGAAATATTACGCCCCTTACCATAACGTGATGCCGCGTCCCTGCGCTATGACACCAAAACAATAAAACACATTACAAACGAGGCATTTGTTGCATCCAGTGGAGACATAAATACTGATTATCATGACTTAGTTCTGTCTTTTTATGTGTTGTGTTGCATCATGCCTTGTAAACATAACACCATGTCTGCATTTGTGATTGGAGAAACATCAAGCACTAACGTTACCCTTCACTGCTCAAAGCTCGTCTTTATAAGCAGCAGGTTCTTTTAATAAGAAAATGTAACTTACTTAAAGGTTGTGAGTCAGAAGCACCAGACTGTTCTTGCAGAGGTAGAATTGCCTCTCTTTCTAGTCTCTGTGCACAGCCAGCATAGACTGCTCTGTCAGGTTCAGGAATCAGAAAAGTGGGGGTGTGAACAATTCATAACTTTTATAAAGAATAACTCTTTGGTTTTGAAACTTTAATCTTTGCAACTTCCGGATCTTATCTATGCACTAACAGCTTTTAACACTCCAAAGAGAAAGGAAAACTTGAAATCGCATCATATGACCGCTATGACATAACATTTTCAACAGTTTAGTGGTTTGAAATCCATTCATGCACAGTTGCTCTCTGCAGTTAATTTCATCCAGTTACACCAGTGCCATTGTTTCCTGTGTGTTGGTGAGTGTAGCGCCTCCTCATGAGCTGACAGAAGAGGAGAAGCTGCAGATTCTGCACTCGGAGGAATTCATGGATTTTTTCGATCACAGCACACGGATCATGGAGCGTGCTCTGTCTGAACACGTGGATGTTTTCTTCGACTACAGTGGCCGTGACATGGAGGAGAAGGAGGGGTAAGAGTCTGCCCTACTCACCTTAACTAAATCACCAACCAGCTCATGTGCACTGCTTAATGTGAGATACTGTGTGTGTGTGTGTGTGTGTATCTAGTGAGATGCAGGCTGGGGCCAAACTGTCTCTAAACAGGAAGTTTGTTGATGATCGCTGGTCCAAACAGCGAGTGGTGACCTGTCTGGATTGGTCCCCACAGGTACGTGACTTCATGTCAAAACTCTAAGTAATATACTGTGTGTGCATATAAAGGGTGTAACGATACGCATAGCATGTATTGAACAGTTAATTGGAATTTCCCAAATCGTGTGCATCTGCAGATTCACTGGCATAAAAAATTTTCCTTATGTGTATATATAAGTTTTAGAAATATTAGTTTTATAAAATAAAATGTATGTTTATTTGGAATAGTAATGCTAACAACAATAAAAAGACATTTATGACATTAAAAGTTTGCTGACGCACATTGTACTGCATCATCATGGGAACATCCCAGCTGAAGACAATAGGAAATTATATCACTCCCTTTGACAAGTGTGATGCAAAGGACTAAATAATGACATGCACGTGCTCTGCTCACTTAAATCTTCACTAACAAGGGGATAAGGATGATCACTTTGATTTGGGAAATGCCTGTGAACCTTTTGATACACAGTATGCATATCTTTACATTAAGGGTGTGTCATTACACTCTCAATATTTATATATGTGTGTGTGTGTGTATATAAATAAATATTGTTTTTAATGATTTTTTTCTGAAACATTTAAAGCCTTTTTCATTGCATAATAACATATACAATACAGTTAGGGGCCATAAATATGGGGCCAGTAAGATCTTCTTTTGAGCAATGTTTAAAAACAGTTCAAGATCAAAATTCTAAAATACTGTTCAAAATGTTTTCTTGAGCAGCAAGCCAGCATATTAGATTGACATGTGAAAGATCCTGACTGGAGTAATTATGCTAAAAAAATCTTTCAAGCTTTATCTGTCTGTCTGTCTGTCTGTCTGTACACACATATATAAATATGTATGTGTTTGGGAAGTGTCAGAACG
Source organism: Enteromius argenteus (assembly GCA_032357425.1). Classification (NCBI taxonomy): domain Eukaryota; kingdom Metazoa; phylum Chordata; class Actinopteri; order Cypriniformes; family Cyprinidae; genus Enteromius; species Enteromius argenteus. The sequence continues at coordinate 121,095 of JAUCMR010000081.1, forward strand.
ATCAGTATGACTTGCAAGATCAGTATGTGTTTTTAAGAAATCTCTTATGCTCAACAAAGCTGATTTGAACCTGTTTAACGCTGTTCACATTTCACTTAAAACGACCTTCACTAGATTTAAAAATAAACAAAAGCTTTGCTACCCATCTGCTTCTTGATGATATTAATAGTAAATTTGATATAAATAAATAAGAGGATTTTTTTATGAAACGGACAGAAATGTTGAAGATCCTTAAACAGCAAATGCTGTTTAAGCCACCAGATATGAATATTAAGATATTTTACATTGTCTGTATGTTTAAAAGTTTTTCTTCTGCTGTATCAAACAGAAGCTCACACAGATGATGTCATGGAGTCTCTGTGTCTAGTTTGTTGTAATAGATCTAGAGAATAAGTCCACTGAAACACTCAAACAGATGTGTGTGATCTGAGAGAGAGCACAAAACACACACTGAAACAGTGCTGTCAATGTGAGTTTACATGAGAAATCTCCTGCCGTCATGCATTTACTCAAGCAATTAGTGGCTCAACAGATACTTCATGACATTGTTTTTAACTGTCCCTGCATATAAGAAAGTATATAAATTGCCGAATGAATTGCACACATAGTGGTTTGCAAAGCTATTTACTAAATGCTATTCAAATGTTTCAGTATTGCTGTATATTGAATAACAGCTTAAATAAGTGTCTCGGTGGGTTACAGCGTGTATTGACGTCATGTTCTTGTTTACCAAAAATTTTATCATTTAGTCACCAACATGTCATTTCAAACATATAAGACTTACTTTTCATTCTGAATGTAGCACAGGAGTTGTCTTTTACGTTTTTGAGTCTTAGATGTGTCTTAGATGTGTCTAGTCCCCAGAAATTTCAGGCACTGTGTAATATCACTGATGGTACTGCAACAAAGTTTCTTGATAGTTATGTCAGAATGAGAGGATAGTTCCTAGTTATATCAGTCGAGAAGATCACAACTTTTCATTTTCCATCGGTCTTAGTACACAGTGTAACTATAGAAGAGTCAAGCTTTAAATATTGAAACTCTTTAGTCATTTTTGAGCATGATGCTAACGGTCTAAGCTGATTCAATGATCTATGCTAAGCTAAGCTAAAAGTGCTACTGCTAGACCCGGAGATCAGCTGAATGAATTAGAAAACAGTAAAACTCAACTGTTTAACTCTTTTCAAAAAAAGTGGTGTGTTCCTTTAAAAGACCCTAAAATAAAGTATTACCACTATATCATATATAAATATATATTCAATATATAAGCATAGCATATTTTTCTTAAATATATACATTTATGTGTGTTTATTTATATTTACATAATAAAAATACACAGTACACACACACACACACACACATATTATGTAAACAGACTTTATTTTGGATACGATTTAAAAAGAAAAAAAAATTGTCCTAATGACAATGAAATTAAGCTTTTTTTCCCCCCATGCATATTTGTAACAGTTAGTCCAAAAATAAATAAATGAATGAATGAACACACACACACACACACATATATACATACATACATGTACAAGTGGATGCTTGTCAGCCAGAAAAAGCTGTAAGCAGAAGTTTTTCTTATACAGTATGAAGTCTAGTTCTTGACCTGTACACATGTGTTTACAGTATCCAGAGTTGCTGGTCGCCTCTTATAACAATAACGAGGAAGCCCCGCATGAGCCTGATGGAGTGGCTTTGGTCTGGAACATGAAATACAAGAAGACCACACCGGAGTATGTCTTCCACTGTCAGGTACACACACACACACACACACACACCTGCCTTCAATCAGCAACAACTGACTTCTCACTCCTCCCTGTACACACACCTCCTGAAAACCATCCCACGTAACATGATTGTCATATACAAACACCTACACACCAGCCTGAGATCTCACGGGTGGGCTGCAGCCGGATTTCCTTCCATCCTCTCTTCCTCTCTGTCTCCCTCTCATTCCCCTGCACACTGTGATTTCACTCTACTGGCATTCAAACACACACACACACGTATGATACCTTAAAGGAATAGTTAAAAAAATCTCTTGTCATCAAAAGGCCATGACTTTTTTCTTGCATGTTAAATGAGTTAAATAATAACGAAATCTTCGTTTATGATACTGTTGCACATGCATATTCATTCACAAACTCAGGTTTATATGTTTTTGTTATAGATCTGTAAGCATAGAGCCAGTGACGCTTTCTAGTATTCAATACTGAATATTCTGTATGAATTTCTTTGTCTTGCCAATCAACTCAGTGGTGAGGAAGTGATGACAGAATTAGCATTTTTGGGTAAACAATTCCTTTAAGCTTGTAAAACATAAAAAAAAATATCATTTTCAAACCATTAATTTTTATTTATTTATTTTTTTTTTTTAAAGGAGAGATTTGTTTAAATTTCACATTACACATTCAGGAAAGCTAGTGTGATGCAAAAAAATATTTATATTATAAAAAATTATATATATTGGAATCTTATTTAAATATATAATTAAATGAAAATTCTAAGAGCATATAAAAGAGAATTTACTGTATAAACCATTTGACTTCAGTTGATTTAAAATAGAGATGGTTATCAGACTCAACCCCACAGATTTCTAATCCTTCCAGCCGTTATACTGCAGTACAATCAGTACAGAAGCAAATTGAAGCATTTCTTTTGGATGTTTTTCACTGATCAGTTTTGTATGTGATGACTGTTGGCTGTGTTTGGCCTGAGGTGATCTGCTGTGGACGGTTTGAGTAGAACCACATGTGCCACCCGCAGCAACGGATGCTAAACACACACACACACACACACACACACACGTGGAAAAACTCCAGCATTCACACACAGTCGAAGAGGTGTGAAGTTGTTACTTTTTCCATCTTTTTGCTGAGTGTGTTGGGGCTCTTCTTTGAGAAAAGTGTGAGTTCAGCTTATAAACAGTAAAGTAAAAGTCATCAGCGTCATTAGTTGTTGGTGTAAAAATGTAAGCTCCCTTAACATTCAGTTAGTGTTTTGAGGTGTCATGGAATTTTAGGGTCACATTAAACCTATAAAAGCTGCATTTATGCTTGATGCACTTCAGATGCTTTTATAATGTAGCTTTGCTCAGAAACTACTTCTAAAAGCAAGAAGGTACAGGACATAATGATTAATTATCAGCAGAACCACTGAGGAGCAGCAGAGAGAAGTAACTTATCAAAATTCACTTACCTCCCCCATTTATACATTCATTTTTAAATTGTATAAAATAGATGAGATGAACAAAAACTTTTTAATAAAGCCATCAAAGTTTTATGTTTATATTCTATGCAGTTTATTATTTGGCCATTTTTTCTTCTGTGTTGAAAATTTTAAAAGGTTAATTCGCCTAAAAATGAAAAGTCTTTCAACATCATTTGTTTACCTTCAGATGTCATTCCATCCAAAGTCATAAGGCTTTAAGCTTTTCAAGTTCAAGTTGCTTTATTGCCATGCCATTTGTGTATTTTATATAATTTTTTGTTTTATTATTTTTATAATAATTTATTTTGTGTACTATTTGAGTATTTATCATTTATCTACAAACACAATTTAAGAGATGTTTTAATATAACCTGACAGATTTTTCTTCCTCCATTGAAACTCCATTCCACCAAAACTTTCATACTTAAAGTTCATAAAGTGATTGTTAAAGAAAGATCTTTATGCCAAAGCTCAAACATATTTGCTTGATGTGCAAGAGTTTTGATTTCGGATGTCACTCGAATATGTTTGAATATAAAGTAACTGTATCTCTTCAGAGGACTTTTAGAACTTTTTTTTTTTTTTAAGCATTTGAACTTTTTAAGGAGCAAAAATCCCTCACGTTTCATTAAAACTATCTTTGTTTGTGTTTTGCAGATGAATGAAAATGAAAAGTTAAATGACATAGGGGTGCATAATTCATGATGACAAACAATGCCAAATTTTGTATCCCGTAGTAAAAAAAGTAATACATTTAAAATGCACTTATTTCATACTAACTATAGTTAAAATCTATTAACATATTTACTGACATGTCGCTCAAAATTGACTGATTTAATAACTTTATTTAATTTCTATTAGGATAGGATGCTACTCAAGCCTAAATTAAGCCTGAAATGTGTTTTAATGTAACTATTGGTGATGATTATATGATCTTTGAGTAATATCGGTCAGTATATGCAAGATATTTAAGTGTACCTAAAGTATATTCAGTTTGGTATGTTAAAGCTTCATTTGCAGGGTATTTTGTAGATGAATGTATTTGTAGAATACTTAGCATGAAATATATGCATTTCAAATACATTTTAGCATATTTATTTTTCACTAGGGTAGGGTCATCTATCACTTTAAATACATTCTGAACCAGAACCAGCAGAGGCTGAAACATGGACTGTAACATTATCTGTGGTAGTTCTCGAACTATTTTGATTATACAGGTGAAGCTGCTAAACCTGACTTCCCTTGGATTTTATCTCTGTCTCTCTCGTTTCTCTAGTCTGCTGTCATGTCTGCAGCATTTGCAAAGTTTCATCCTAACCTGGTTGTGGGTGGCACTTACTCAGGACAGATCGTCCTGTGGGACAACAGAAGTAACAGGCGCACTCCTGTCCAGAGAACGCCTCTGTCTGCTGCGGCCCACACGGTACGTGACGCTCACACATAGAGATGAGGCAAAGCAGTAGGTGCAAGAACCTGGAGATATTATTATTATTATTATTATAGTGTCTTAAAACTAAATATTGCATTTTTTTTTATTTGTTTTATTATTTTTTACCCTTAACCTCACATTTCTGTTTTTCCATGCAGCACCCAGTGTACTGTGTTAATGTGGTTGGCACACAAAACGCTCATAACCTCATCAGCATCTCCACTGATGGAAAGATGTGCTCCTGGAGTCTGGACATGCTGTCTCAACCACAGGTACCCACAATGCCCTTCAAATACACATTCATGGTTTCAGAGTTTGAATATCACGCTTGAAGAAAGCCGCTTGCTTACTCAACCAGTAAAAACACTGAATATTGTGTACGAATCTTGTTGTCGTGAATATGTTGGCATCAGAAGCACTATAAAAGGCCCAGTGCGGAGCACAACCTCTTCCAAGCTGCTCACCCTTGAGTTTCCAAAAACACTGGCCAAACCGCAGTGTCAGATGTTAATGATTGGTGAAGCTCTGACTGAATTTAAATTGCTCGTTTCTAATCTGTGGAAGAGGCTGTTGGCTGTGGTGTTATTGATGTGTGTGTCTGTGTGTGTCAACAGGACAGTATGGAGCTTGTGTTTAAGCAGTCTAAATCAGTTGCGGTCACCTCTATGTCCTTCCCTCTGGGTGACGTTAATAACTTTGTGGTGGGAAGTGAGGATGGATCGGTCTACACAGCCTGTCGTCATGGCAGGTAACACACACATGCAACACACTTATAATGTTATTGCAAAATTTTTGTAGTAAAGCTGGATATTGTGTATGTAATATATTCAGTTCATTAGTTCTATTACAATTAGCAATTCTCGCTAGTTGCTTATTACTAGCATACCTATTATTAACGTATTGACTATGGATTAGTACTTATAAAGCACATATTGTACATGAGCATATTCTACATCCCTAACACTGCCCAGTACCTAAACTTAACTACATTACTTACCTTAATAATGTTAATAATGACAATTGAACCTTAAAACCAAGTGTGACTCAAAAATCTTACCTTTTTATTAATTTTTTATTATATATATTTATTATACATTAATAAAACTATAAAAAATATATATGTTAAATAAAAAATATTTCACACATAATTCAGTTTTGCCATCAAAGGAATAAATAACTTTTTAAAGGAAAACAGTTTCTATATGAAACTATATGAGTTATTTTAAATTGTAATAATATTTCACAAAATTACTTATGTTTGATCAAATAAATGCAGCCTCGGTGAGAATAAGATACTTAATTGTACAGACTTTTGAATGTGGTGTTGAAATTTACTTAATTGTAAGTAAATAGTTAATAAATATGTAATTAGGAAATTTATATTGATTTCTATTAATAATAAATGTATGGTGTCTTCTGTGAGTGTAGAGCTTGAAACAGTTAAACTATCATGTTATAATTTGTTGCCTGTTGAATGTCCTGAAAGTTCAGATGCAAGTTTTCATTTCAAAAATATGAAAAGCGGTTTGTTTTTATGAATGGGATGTAGTTGGTGTGTTTATGTGTGCTGTAATGAGCTGAGAGCGAACGTTTCCTCTTCATTGGTGTCGCTGTGATTATCTGATCCTCTACACACACACACTCAGCATCTCACACGGCTGTTTACCTCTCACAGTAATGAGCTCACACACACTCAGCGGTGTGTGTTAGTTGATGTGAAGTGTTAACTGACTGATGGAAACATGCTGAGATGCTGATCATTAAACCTCTGCCATTCTCTCTCTCTCTGTGTGTGTGTGAGCAGTCGGGCAGGTATCAGTGAGATGTTTGAGGGGCATCATGGTCCAATCACAGGCATTCACTGTCACACAGCAGCAGGACCCGTAGATTTCTCTCATCTCTTCCTGACCGCCTCGTTTGATTGGACCGTTAAACTCTGGAGCACCAAGGTAGCGCAGCATTCATAAACACTTGTTACATAACACTTGTTCCGAGTCTCTGGGCTGACTGTGCTCTGCTCTCTCTGCTGTAGAATAACAAGCCGCTGTACTCGTTTGAGGACAACTCTGATTATGTTTATGACGTCATGTGGTCTCCGGTTCATCCCGCTCTCTTCGCCTGTGTGGACGGACTCGGACGCATCGACCTGTGGAACCTCAACAATGACACAGAGGTCAAGCATTAAATATTAGCGAAGAAATTATGCACATATTCAGTGACGTATTTAATAATGATCCAAATTCATAATCAAACTTTTATCCACTACACTGAGAACCAAAATCAGATTTTGAGCATACATGCAAAACATTTTTCAGCCTGTTTAAAATAAAACTCATTTGCACGAAAAATGAATCAAATGCTGCGAAGTTACGGCGCTTTAGTGTTCAACAACCTTTATGCTATGAATAGCGTTAAACATTTAGAATGTTTTTAAAGATTTCTATTCCAAATAAATACTGTTCTTTTACAGGTTTAATTCATCAAGGAATTTAACACTGATGATGATAATTATTTCTAAATGAATTTTATTAGAATAACAGAAGAAATAAATTACATTTTGAAATATATTTAAATAGAAAAATTTAAATTAAATGTCATTTATATTTACAATAATTATAAAGATATAAAAAAAAAATTAAAAATAAAGATTTCATTAGTTAACATTTGAAAGGACTCCTTTAAAAATAAATAAATAAATAAATAAATAAATAAATAAATAAATAAATAAAAAATCTGCTCAACCTGAAAATCTTTTGTATTGGCTATTTACTATGACCATTTGTAAACCAGGACCTAAAAACTATAAGGGGCAGTTTTTTTTAGTTATACATCATCTGGAAGCTGAATAAATAAGCTTTCTATGTATTTATGGTTAAAATAGGACAATACTTGGCTAAAATACAGCTAGATGAAAATCTGGAATCTGAGGGTGCAAAAAAAATCTAAATATTGAGAAAAACGCCTCTAAAATTCTCCAAATGAAGTATTTAGCAATGCATATTACTAATCAAGAATTATGTTTTGATATTTACAATTGTGTATATATACATGGAACATGATTTTTGACATAAAAGATAAATGGATCATTTTGACCCATAAAATATATTGTTGATAACTGTTACAAATATACCCGAGCTACTGGTTGACTGGTTTATAATACAGTAAGCTTTACTGTATGTGTTTTACTCATTGACAGTTTGAGGCATCAGAGTGTTTGTTGATTTCTGTTCTTATAAGCTATTTCTGCTATACAAGAAAACCAGTATATGAAAAATGTACATTTTCTTGTGCAGCCTTGTCCTGTGTGTACTTTAACAAGTTTGACAGCCAGTTGCTTTCAAACATCAGAATGGAAGTGATGACACCCCTTCTCCTGTATGTTACACAACCTCTTTGTGACAAACTATGACGTGGACGTATCAGATATTGACTAAACAAAGGGATCAAATTTCATCGCTTTAAATGGAGAAAGTAAATTGAACCTGTTTGTGTGTGTGTGTACAGGTGCCCACTGCCAGCATGTCAGTGGACGGCAGTCCGGCTCTGAACAGACTGCGCTGGTCTCAGTCGGGCAGAGAGATCGCTGTGGGTGACTCAGAGGGACAGATCCACATTTATGATGTCGGCGAGGTGAGACAGTAGAGTTTACTTTAAGGAAAAATTTAATTTGCCGTCTATTAATCACCTTTATGTCATTCTAAAACTTTAATGGTACGCTCACACCAAACGTGAATGTAATTATTCACATACAAAGCCAATGAAAAGATATGATGGGCAACTTGAATGACGCCTCAGTTGTGTCTTTCAGTGCAAGTTAAAAAAAATTCAACTCGAGTGGAAAATTCGCATGACACGTTCTCATGCGAGAGTTAATTGACACGTCCAGTGGAATCAAATGAAAGAGATAATTATTGTAGCCATCTGAAGCATAAAAAAACTATTAAAATCAGTTGTAGTGGTAGTTTTATTTTATTAACATGACTACAGAGATGCTAACAGTAATAAACAATAATAATATCAGTATTTAAACAGCAGTGTTAGGTAAAATATACCAAACATGTTACCCATCCTCCTCTGGATTGTTGCTGTGAACATTGCCATTTAACTTTTCATCATATTTGGGACTCATAAAACAGGTACAAAACAGCGATTGTAGTTATGGTTGATCACGTTTATGTTTTTATTTGCACAAGTGACATGAAAAACCTCCCGCAAGTGACGCGGTGCACATATTCACTTCACGTCTGGTGTGAACACACCATAACACCAGTGTTTATCTTCGGAACACAAATAAAAATACTTTGGATGCTTTCCGAGAGCTCTCTTACACTCCCATAGACAGCAAAGATCCTTACGTGATCAAGGTTCAGAAACATCAGCAAAATAATCCCTGTGACATCAGGGGTTAAACTATCATTTTACAAAGCGCAAAGAAAACAAAAATAACAACAATATTCTTGCTGTCTATGGGAGGGTCAGAGAGCTCTCGGATTTCATCAAAAATCTCTTCATCTGTGTTTCAAAGATGAATGAAAGTCTCACAGGTTTGGAATGACATGAGAGTGAGTAATTAAAGACAGTATTTTCATTTTTAGATGAACTATCCCTTTAAGACACATCACAGACGGCTACACCGTAACACCTTTCTCCCTCGCTCCTGTTCTGTCACTGAGACAGTTGTGTAAAAAGCCCACTCTGCGCCTCTAAAGATGACATACACTACAATTACATGTCTGTCAGAGAGGGGCCCTAACAGCACAGCCCTTCAGGGGCCACAGAGGGCCTCTGTCACTCAGCAGATAGAGTAGAAGAACGAGATGGATGATTGTTAGGCAGGGGTCAGTTCACTCTGACAGTCTCAGAGTAGTTTGATCATCTGCTGTGTGGCCACAACAGACTTTACCTCTTTACCAAACGCTCTGTATTGTTTCTCTCTCTGCTCCACCACAGCAAATTGCAGTCCCCCGAAGCGACGAATGGACCCGCTTTGTGCGGACGCTGGCAGAGATCCACGAGAACCGCGACGACGCAGAGGAACTGGCCGCTCAACGCCTCGCCGCTTGACCGTCATCAAACCAGCAGATCTCAGAATGCTCTTATCACGTCTCTCTTTGGAAATGAAATTATTTCTGTGTGCAAACCTTTGATTCTGCCTCTTTGGAATAAAAATATGAAACATTGACCATAGGTGTGAGGCCCACGACCAGAAGCCTTAACATTTGCATGCAAAAAACAAAATCATAATGAATGTTTCTGTTTCTATCCAGGTATCTCTGAGCGTGCTAAACTCTCAGCTTATTATGCATAGCCAAATATGAAAGTACACTGGATCCCCAGAATTAAAAAAAAAAAGGAAACAGTAATTTTTGCATGAAGAAAGTGAAGCTGTTTTGTATGATTTTTTTATGACAGTTGAGCACATTTTTAAGTAAAAATAAAAAGAAAAAAAGTTTAAAGGAATAAATTTGCTGCCTCACATTTTGTATTGCAGGGTTTTTGGTGTAATACCGTAATATAGAATTGGGTTGAGGGAATGTGCTTAAGTGCTAAACGTCATAAATGGTAGATGGTGTCATAAAATAGGCTTCATTTTCTTTCACATGCAATTGTTTTCTTTTTCCTTTTGATTTTGGGGTGAAATAGTTTTTTGAGAGGTTACCCTAACATCTGTACTATTCTCAATATTAGTGAACTCTTGTATCATTTTTTTACTTGATCACAGAACGAGAGAATTGTAGAGATCTACCTCTTTCAGATCTTGTCAGTGGGTCATATTCAGCATCACAAATTGAGTTTAGTGAGTCTAGCTGTGGACCAAATGCTGGAATAATTTAGACTTTTTTTTTTTTCCTGTTAATGATTGATCTTGTTCCTCTTCACCTCAGCAGAGGCACAATCACATATTTGTGATGCATATCAGTATAGCTGGTTCATTTTTACCATGACTATCTGAACTGTTTAAAGTGTCTCTTTCAGAGATCAGGGTCTTCCTCTTCCAGTGTTCACACCTGTTTAAAACGCTAACAGAAACTTTTGCAGAACCTCTTTGAATGTCTTTATATTTCTGAATGCGTTTTCTAAGCCAAATCTCTTGTGATTTACCTCCAATCCGTTTCAAGTCATCCTGTAGTATTTTGCAAGGAGAAAGGTTTGCAAAGATTTCAAAATGTTGCTTCCAGCTGTTTCCAACAGTATTCCTCGTCTTTAATGGAATGTCCAATAAATTCTGCATTTGAAATGTAACAATTGTAATTTATTTCAATAAATGACAATACAATAATCAAATGCATTTAAACCAAATATCCTAAGTCTGTTAATGTATGTGTGTGTGTTTTCATATTAACACATTTGTATTTCCTGTTAGATCCCATGTTTCCATAATCAGGCATAATCTTTAAAAATACTTTGGCCTTAATGTTTTTTTTAATACTTCATAATAGTAATGGATTATAATAGTAGATAGTAGATTAGTAGTAGATTCAGCTTTGCCTCATAGGGAAAAATTGCATTTGAAATATATTCAGATAAAAACAACTATTTTAAATTGGAATATTTCACAATGTTACTGTTAATGTATTTCAAAATCAAATAAATGCAGGACTGATGAGCATATACTAACTTGTAGAAGTACTGACACTGAGGCAAAACATCTGATATCCAATATATAATCTGAATATACAGCTCACTTCAAATGTCCAGGAGAATAAAATATTGGAGGCGTTGTGCTCCAAAGTGAATGTGAAACAGCAATATATATATATATATATATACACTTTCACAGGTGTAGGAGTCCTACACCTGTGAAACCTCTCATTTTGCCATAGTGAGACATATCGGCTGTGTTTGTTGCTCCTCTCGCGTCCGCAGAGATCTGAAGCAGTCAATCACACCGGTGTTCGTTTTCCCGCCCGCATGGTTTGATGACATCAGCAGGGGTCACCGGCGAGCGGGAACACCTATACAACAAATCTATTACAATGCAAAGAAGCTCTGTCATAATTCTGCAGAAGAACCTCATGCTGCATTGCATCATTCAAAAAGGGTGTATAACCCTGACAGCAATTTAAAGAAAAATGGTGAGCTGCAATCCGAATTTGCTTTTTCATGCATTCATGTTTAGATATGGCCTGGAATGGAATTTCTTTAGATATTAGAGATATTATCTAACACAATATTTATAGTTGTATGTAGCCATATAGATGAAGGTCATTTTCAGGTGCGTACTTACTGCTGATATTCTATCTCATAAATGTGTGTATATACGCCAAATAAAAAAACAAAACAAAAACTCGTGGTATAGATATGCAAAAATGGACTTTGGCGTGTATGCTACGCGATGGGATGTCGGGTTTTTTAAATGTTATAAATACGTTGCAGAAACATTTTTATAACGTTCATATGTCTCCTTCCGATGTTTTAAAAACGTACTTACCACGTCCAAACTGGTACTTTACAGTGTTAAATCTGAATATTCATCTTATTACCTGTGCTTTTTTACATTTCACCTTACTTGTAGCGCTGCTGACCTCTAGTTGTTGTCCATTTTATAAGCCTACGTTTATGTAGGCCTAATAATTTATACTACACCCAAATTTAGTCACTCCACTCATTGTATTTATTCACAAAGCATAAAAGTAATGTGACATGGTGTAATGATAGAGACGGGGGCGTGCGGATCCAAATGCAAGCTCTTTATTCAAAATCATGGACAGAACAGGCACGGTCAAAAACCATGGCAAACAGGTATGTCGGAGGCAGAGCACAAGAAAAGTTCAGTAGGTTAGTGGGGTCGATCGAGTTGCAAACAAAGTCCAAAATGGGGCAAGATAGAGCAGTAAATCCAATAAGAAGGCGAAGGTTGTTACACAGTGAAAACACACGGAAAACAAGAGAAAACAAGAGCTTGGGTAAACGCTTTGTAGGAGATAAACACAATACTCAGCGGTTAGGCTAATGGGTTAACGAGGGGGTGTAACTGATCAATTGTCATGGGAAGGAGTGGCTTCCAGACGCTCAAAATACAGTCCAAAAGGAAAGAGGAACCGGACCTGAAGCATAGAGCCACGGTGGGTGTGGATCGTGAAGCAGAGATAGTGGCACACGGGACCATGGCAGTGCGGGCAGAGCAGAGAGCCACGGTAGAGCCAGTCCGGGGGCCACAGCAGTGTGGGCAGAGCAAACAAAGCGAATGTCCTCCGGGGCGAAGCTGGCAGAGCTGATGAAATCCAGGACAAAGCAGACAGAAGCAAGGCCCTCCTAGGCGGCGCAGATGAGAGAGACGCCCTCCAGGGCGGAGCAGATGGGACTGGAACAGAGAGTACAGAGAGGTTAACAACGGCCTCTGCGTCCGAGACAGTACAAGCTGCGAGTTCATAGGAAGGCCAAGGTGGAGCTGGCGGGACAGAGGCCCTCCAGGGCAGAGCAGGCAGGACAGATGCCTTCCAGGGCAGAGCAGACGACTCAGAAACCCTCCAGGGTGGAGCCGGCGGGACAGATGCCCTCCAGAGTGGAGCAGGCGGGACAGACACCCTCAAGGGCAGAGCAGGCAGCACCGAGGCCCACCAGGGTGGAGCAGAAATCCAGAGCTGAGCTGCAGGACAACAGGGCAGAGCCGGTGGTGCCACGACCCTCCAGGGTGGAGCTGGCAGAGTCACGACCCTCCAGAGCAAAGCATTCAGAGTCTAGGCCCTCCAGTGTGGAGTGAGAGCCCACCAGGGTGGTGCAGGCGGAACGGGAGCCCACCAGGGTGGCGCAGGCAGAACTGGCGCCCATCAGGGCGGCTCTGGCAGAAAGGGAGGCCAGGGTAGCACAGGAGACCAGGGCAGAGCAGACGTGACTGTAAGAGAGAGCACAGGGAAAATAATGATGGACTCTTCAGCCAAGACTTCGAGGTCACAGGTGGCCTCCGTGGTCGGAACAGGGCAGGACGAGAGTTCAAGGGTGGCTTCTGTGGCCAGAACTGGGCAGGACAAGAATTCGTGGACGGCCTCTGTGGCCGGAACAGGCCAGGGCGAGGTGTTATCAGCCTCCATAGCCATGACTAGGCATGACGAGGACTTCGATACGGCCTCCTTAGCCGTGACAGAGCAGCACGAGAGGTCAATGGTGGCCATTATGGTCGAAACAGGGCAGGACGGGAGTTCAATGGCCTCCTTGGCCGTGACTAGGCATGACAAGGGCTCAGAGATGGCTTCCATAGCCGTGGCAGGGCGAGGGTTCTATGGCAGCCCTTCTGGCCATGACGGGGCAAAACGAAGTTTCAACGGCCCCCGTGGCCATGACAGGGCAGGACAAGGACTTGGAAACGGCTTCCATAACCATAACAGGACTAGACGAGGGTTCCAGTGTTGGCCAGTGTTCTTCGCAAAAGCTGCTGGGTCCTGGTTGGCTGAGTATTTTGTAATGATGGAGACGGGGGGGCGTGCGGATCCAAATGCAAGCTCTTTATTCAAAATCGTGGTCAGAACAGGCAGGGTCAAAAACCATGGCAAACAGGTAT
>JAUCMR010000081.1:165965-176131 GCA_032357425.1 Enteromius argenteus
TTCAGACCCCCTTGGCGACACTATAATGTTTTGCATTGTTTTTGTTATAGGAATTACAAATTAATCTGCTTATTTTATGCTGCTTGATATTGAGTTTTTTTTCTTTTTTAGGTAACATTCAAATTTATTTAATTAATCATAAAAACACTGGTTTGTAGCACAAATAATTTTGCAGTTTATTGTAGGGGTGGGCGATATGACGATAAAAAAGTCTCCATGATCTGCTTTTTAAGGAATATCGTAGTATCGTGCTACTTTATAATCTCCGTCTCAATATGCTGTACAACGCGACATACGTTCACATCAGTGACAACTTGCAAAATAGTAAAATCAATGACAAAGAATCATGATAAAATCCTGATATTTTTGAAAAAAAATTGTAATATGATATTTTTGCCGTATCGCCCACCCCTAACTCTGTAATATGCAAAATAGTCTTAAAAAACCAACTTGAAAAAGAATCAGGATTAAAATCATGAATCGTGATTTCCCCAGAAAAAATCGTGATATGATATTTTTGCCATATCGCCCACTCCTAGTTTATTGTATTTAATATTTAAAGTTTACAGTAAGTAGAAACATCTTTTTTTTTCAATATTGTGATGTACATCTGGGTTGTTATAGTTAATTACATCTAAAACCATGAAAAAAAAATCTCCATGTGCATTAAAATAAATATTAACTGAAATATATGAGTAAACTTTTTCTTTTTTTTTTTTTTTACATTTTGTCTGTAGTTGTCCAGTCAGCATTTCTTATTTTAATTTATTTACTTTAAAATAACTGCATCTGAACTAAAAAGAAATTAAAAACAATACACAAACGCTAGAAAAGGAAAATCACAAAAACATGCAACAAAATCACAGAAATTTATTGCTAAAAGTAAAATGAGACAAATATTAGAGAGAAAAAAACCATTAGGATGGGACTCAGTTCTATAACCTACAGCTGATTGCAACGAAGGGGCGGGAATTAAAGAAGTCAAGCATGTGTCACCAGAGAAAGGTCTGTCATTTCACAGGGAGGGCAGTTTGATTAAAAATGACGAGATAAAAGAAAAAACATACTTAAATTAATAGTTTAAGACCATTAAAATGCGTTTGGAAAATGGAAAATGTATTTTTATTTCATGGCCACTTGAACTATATTTAACTATAATTGTGATTATTGTTGATATTATTATTATTATTATTAGACCTCGCATGTAACTATTATCTATATGTATATTATGCTTTGTTGCCATTGGAAGCAAATTTAGGCTTGTTTTCTGTGATCCTTTAGAAAAACACACCACACCTCACCTGTCAAGTCTGGAGTGCTTGTACTGCAGTAGTCGAGCAAAACTACAAAAAAACGACAAAACTGACATTTACGTGGATTTAAAATAAACATCTGTCATTACATGAAAACCTGTCTTCAGGTGTTTTTTTTTTACAGTATTGGAATGGCGAGCCTCTTTTATTAGCATTAGTTTTAGCAGTGCAGTGGTGAGTGTGAGTTCTTATTGTTTACATGTTGCTGATGTGATGGGTCAGCCATGCCAAGTTAAGCTCAGTACTCTTGTTGAGAGATTAGTCCCATTTACAGAGAGGGAGAAAATTAGAAATTCTCTCCCAGTGTTGCACAAAAGCTGTTGTAGATACCTTTTCTAGTGCGTCTTAATTATATTTTAAAATGTCCCAAATTCATCATGGCTCCAAACCCATACAAGTTTTTCTTGGGTCAAATAACACAGGAGAAATTTTTGGCTGCCTTAAATCATGTGCTAAGTCATCTGTTTAGAACAGACCGAAATTTATGTTGTGGGATGTGGGGCTCATTTTATGGCAAAAATCGTTTTTATTTGTTCTGTGACCGGAAGTCATTGATGTCATTGCTTATTTCATTTTAATTCAACCACAAAGCAGGAAATTTTCAATGAATGATGAGTTATAAAGCTGGGGTTCTCACACTTTTTAACCAGTAAAGTTAAAATATTTTTCAGTCATTTGCGAATAAGATTTGAGAAGTATTTTCTCAAATTGCACTTTTAAAGTTAGGCTAACCTTTTATATTTAAGTTATTCTTAAATTATTAAGTTATTAAGTTATGCAAACACAGTGGGCTGCGTCTGACGTCACGTCTTCTTCTGCGCATGCGGGTCACTTCAGGGCTTTATACGGTTCACACGTAAGACTGATGTTTTCAGCAAAAAATCTGATCTGAGCATTAAGACCTGCAGTGTGAACTAAGCCTATTAGAACAACTTTGATTAACCTATTTGATCCATTTCAAATGTTGACTACTGTAGGCCAGGCCTAACTCACACCATCCCAGACCCTCATTCCATAATAAAACCCTTTACAGAGACTAAATGTGTTTAACAGGCACACTGACCTATATCGCATATCACCCATAACTCATCCATTCCACAGTATTAAAACAAGCTTGTGTGAATGATTTAGACCTGAACTCATTAGTATTAGACCTAATTATATATTGTGTGCTGACACCGCGTGACTGTGTTCAATGGAATTTCCTAATGTCTTCCACCTTTAAAGCACGGCATGCAATTATAGCCGCTAAACACACTTAAGGTGTTTATTGTTTGAGGATAGTTGATTTTATTATGTCTTTTATTTACAGCGCTTCACCGTTGCTCATGTCGTGTTCTTTTTTTTCATCTCTTTTTCTTCGTAGATGAAGATGCCTTTGATTAAAAAGGTTTTTTTCAGCGTAATTGGATTCAATGCTGTTGTTGAACCCCATCGTATAAAGACGACGCATTCTCAAAACTCTGAAGGGTCTCGGATCCTTAAGCGGCGTTAGTTAATACGGGAACGCCACAATGGCGCGCTTTCATTTGTGCGATTGAGCAGTTTGCCTGAGAAACTGTCTGTTTTTACCATTTTCTGTCTGCTCGGTTCTTGTCGTCCTCTCTTCGCTCCCATAATGCAGGGGTACAATAGTGAGTGTTACTGAGCTGCAGGTGCACCGATCCCCTTCTGATATTAGCTGATGTCTGAATGAGCAGGAATTAGCGGCGTGTTGCATTAGCCTTTTGTCGTGTGTTTTGTGGCCGTTGTGAATGAAGAGTCCCGCGACACAAGCGCAGCCCATCATGCGGCCAAAGGGCCCTGCTTAGCAACTTAATACAAAGTGTTCTCATGTCAGCCCCGCTGGAAATGGATACAATGCAAACATGGGTGCGCATACTGCTGGGTAAAAAAACCCAGAGAGGGTGGAGGAGGGGGGCGGTGCTATTGTCCGCCCTAGAGCCCGTGAATGGAGAGGGCAAACTTGTTTGATTGAGTTCGCTCGCCAGCTTCAGAACACAGGAGCCTATTATACATGTCCAGGCCTTTTTTTTTTGTTAAGTCGAGATCAATTCATTAAATTTTTATTGCCCGGTGAGAAGCTGGGACACATTACGGTGGGGGGAACTTCATCTGATATTCATGGTTTAAGATAAGTAGTAAATGTATTCAATTAAGTGGTTTTTCAGAGGAGGCGCAGGAAGAGGGGGGCTGGAAACTCCTCAGCTGACATTGCTAATTGCCTAATGGGTCTCCTTTTTGTGCCACAAAAATATGTATTTTTTTCCTTTAATTCCTTTTTTGCGCCATGCCAATCACAGCTGAAGTATATCTTAATGACAGAACAATAGGGAATTACTCTGTTAGGGCTCTTTTGTGATTATATGTAAGGCCGAGCGCCGGGGGAATAGACGCATAACTCATAAATGTGCCACTTCAGTTTATATGATTAAATTCAGCTGCTTTCACTGTATGCTAGACACAGCTGAGTTAACCGCTCTCGCTCTGTGGGAGCTTGAAACGTGCTTTAGATTAAGATGAATGCGTGTTACCTCTATAGAGATGCACACATTCTGATCTTTGCCTTTAAATGGGTAGTTCGGCGCAGTAGTCATCATTTTCTAACCCTCATGCCGTTCCATGTAACACAAAGTGAGGAGTTTAGCAGAATGTTTAAGCCGCTTTTTAATGTGCAATGAAATCTGACAGTGACCAGTGGTTGTTTAGCTCCTAAAAGGACAAAAGACACTATTAAAGTTATTCATATGTGCCATGTTCTTCATATGTTAGTCATATTTAAAATAAATATACTAGAGGCATTGAATTGAATTAAAATTGACAGTAAAAGCATAATTTCTAAACAAGATTTTTAATTCAAATAAATGCTCAAAAACATCCTATTAAATGCATGTTTCCACCTCTACAGCCTTTATTAATCTTAGTTAATGTTCATTTTAGCATGAACTTATGCATTATTAAAATCACAAGTCATGTTTGTTAACATTAATGTACTGTGAGCTAACGTGAATAAACAATGAACAGCTGCATTTTCATTAATTAACATCATAGATTAATAAATACTATTATAAATGTATTGTTCATTGTTTGTTCATGTTAGTTAATGCATTGACTACGTTAACAAGTGACCGTTTTTTAGTGAAGTAAATTCAATGTGAATTATTAAAATTCAGACGGTTATTTTCTTGTGATTCTTCGAGGTTGAAATATTGACTTTGCTTGGTTTCTCTTGTTTAAAGTGTAACATACGCTCTGGTCTCTTACATAAATGCTGTTCTCTCGTTGCAAATGTTGGTAGTTCGTCAAAGGCAGCTCGCTCTTTCTCTGTGTTTGTTCTCAGCCAGATGATGTGGAGGGCAAGATCAGAGAGATCATTCCTGCTGGTTTCTGCTGTAACACAGATGACTTCATCTCTCTCCTGGAGAAAGAGGCCAACTTCAAACCCTTTGGCAGCCTGCTGCACACCTACAAAGTTCACAATGTGGAGGCAGGAGAGGACCTCACCTACCAGATACACAAGGTACAGAGTTTCCTGCAGCATGTTGAGTCACCACTTTGACTGCTGGCAGTGTCATTTAGCATTCAGACTGGAGTATGATCGAGCTCTCAGGCAGCTTTGGCGGTGTGGATCGTGAATAGTGAAAGGTCTTAGGCTGTGGTTTTACTGATTCATGTTATTTTTTTTCTTGCTCCCATAGACTTTGTTACCAGCAATAAATGAAATGTTTGAGAAGTGGAGAAAGTTGAATGAAAGATTATTGTATTTATAAATGTATACACTGTTGCTTACGGTGTTTATGGTTTATGCAATTTACCATGTTATACAAAAGTGTTGAAATGTTGCTACTGCCTATTTTAACTACGTTCTGTTTCCTTGTAAACACACCATGTATTTCATCTTCTGTTCATCATTTCAGGTGGATATCTCGTGTCAGGGGTTCAGAGAGTACCATGAGCGCTTGCAGACATTTCTCATGTGGTTCATTGAGACAGCCAGTTTCATCGATGTGGATGATGATCGCTGGGATTTCTTCCTTGTGTGAGTATCTAATCCAGATCAGATTCAGATTTAATCTGTATCAGCATTAAGGTATTCTTATATTTATCACATTTCTTCATAATAAAAGCGCAGTCTTGATTCAGGGGAGACTGCTGGTAGCATATTTGGCCTTCTGTTCATAATTTTCAAAGATTATTTTTTTTTTTTGTTTTAAAATGTTCTTCTGTCTAATAGGCAAGACACCAACCATTTTGAATACAGACCCTTTCAACAATATGACTGCAAGTCTTTATATGTTAAAAATACTTAAAAGATGGCACCATACATGCAAGTACGTCAGAACATGTTTACATCTGGCCACACAAATGTCTGTCTGTGTCTTATAACCAGCTGTAAAGTCCCTCTAGATCAGTAATCCCACCACTAAAAGGATCATTTAGACATCTGTACAGGTAAAATAACACATTTTTGAGAGGTTTATATTAATAATAAAAAGAAAAAAAAACAAACTTCACATTTTTGTTTTGAAACCTGGTCTTGCCCCATAGATGTCTATTTTATGTCTATTATTATAAGTGCAATTTAGTATATTTTCACAATGAACTAAAATCTAAATTATTATGTCACAGATACACAGTGTACTTTCCACTTATCAGGATAGTTTGTCTGAAAAGAAAATCTTGTAATTTGCTCATCGTGTTTTTTTTAATCCATCACTGGTAACTAAAATAGTTTGGTTCCCAACGTTATTCAAAATATCTTTTGTGTTCTGCTCCAGAAAGTCATACAGTTTGGAAAGGACATGAATGCCAGTACATGATGCCAAAATGTTCATTTTTGGGTGAGCTATCCCTTGCATTGGACCACAGATAATACTTTTAATTAGATATTATGTTTTTACTCATTGTTAGTCAATGCAGATCATGTTAAGGCTAATAAAGGACTTTTTCTTTGCCACTTGATTTGAATGTAAAATCTGTGTCCAGAAATAAAACCAACTGCAAGCCACTGACAGACAAATGCTAAATAAAGATTCTCTTGGATATTTCTCAGCATTCGAACAAATTAACTTGTTGGAAAAAACTTGTGTTGGAAACTTCAGCAGGCAGAAAAATAGAAATCAAGTACTCTCACAAAGCCAGCGAGTGCCGATAAGATGGTAGTGTCAATTAATAGTGAACATACTTTCTGAACAGTCACACACACGCACATGTTGAGCGTCCAGACGGGACGTCTCTCCTGGCCCTTTGTGGGGCCTGTGGGGCCAATTATCAGGCTGCTTTAATTATATTTTCTCCTGCATTGAGGCAAATTGTTGATCTGGCAAGAGTTTCCTTTGTGCTGTTTGTCTGGTTTCTTTGCTCTTGTGTTTCTTTCTTTCTTGAGTCAGGCCAAGAGGCTGAATTGAATGTTGTTGTCTTTTGAAACGCTGAATGAAGTCTCCAGCGGTAGTGAAGGGGACTCTGCCTGTGTTTTCTTTGCTTTGGCACCTATTAAAACAGACAATGGGAAAATGGACTGGAGTGATGTGAAGAGGCTAGATGCCTGCCTCTCTGCTCTAAGTTGCAGTGCACCAATTAAGTGCATAATGCATTCAGTGTCTCCAGCAGGTGCAGCGACAGGCCACTGGCCCTCCGCAGCGTGTTCGCAGTGACAGCGACGGGGGGGTCCGGTGCATGGGAGCGTGCCTATGATTGACCTGCCCGCCTTTGTCATCGCTCTCTATCTCTCTGTCTTTCTTACAGATTCGAGAAGTACAATAAGGATGGAGAGACCCTCTACGCGACGGTTGGCTACATGACAGTGTATAATTACTACGTATACCCAGACAAAACCAGACCACGTGTCAGGTAATTACTAAGGAAGCACGTGCCCACTATCTGCTTTATTCTGCGAAAAAAGGAAAAGAAAATTACACATCTCTCTCTCCCTTGTCCCTAAAACTCCCAAATTACCGTCTTGCGTCTCTAGTGTGCCAGCCCCTCTTTGGGTATTATAAGATCCACAGATTCAGCATCACCCGCCCGAAAGCTCATTTTGAAAACGAGTCTAATGTATTGATTGGCAAGACGCTCTAACGTTTCATTACGTTGGCCACTGCTGGATTAACACGTATAACCTTTCGGAGACTGATGATATTATTGCTTACTGTATTTGAGAATATTTTTTTTCGCAGCTAAAACGAGGCAGATGGAAGTGTGAAAGTCTGTGTTATTAATTCTGTGAGGAGGAAAAAAACCTAAATGCTAAATGAGAATAATAAACTAATAGCTAAATTAAGCGCATTATTGTGTATAGAATGAATAGCAGAATAAATAAGCTTATCAACTTTTTCAGGGCAGGTCAAAACACTTGCATTTATTTTGTTGTTGATGTCAAAAGTCATGCATGCAGGTTGCTTTTTCCATTTTCTTTATATGGCAAATATAATGCAGTATTATTAGCATTGTTTTACCATGTCACACTTCTGCTGTTGATTATGCATTTATCAAACTATCATAGACTATTAAGCTTTTAAAACTATCTTTTTCATGTTTGAAATGCAAATTTCTAAGGTCTTTAAATTGTCAGCATGATCAGAACTTTGCTGTTGACAATTTAAAGACCTTAAAGATCTCAATTCTGTCATCTGATTGATATTTCATACTTTCTTTTAGGAGGTAAAAGTTCTTTTTAAGTTTAAGTAGGTTGATTTTTGTAAATTGAGCATAAGAATAACTTTTATGTTGCTAGTGATTTTTAAAGATGAACACTAGCTGGACTAAAGCAGCTTAGGGTTGCTTGGTTATTCATGCAGTCATCATTGTTTTGCATTGTATGTTTTGTCCCAACAGTAAAAACTACAGAGGTTTGATCATAAAACTAATCATTTAAATATCAAATTACTAAGATATTATTGGGAGACATCAAGGGACAATTTTATACACATTAATAAAATGCCGTGGAAGTAGTGTTATGTTGTTAAAAAGTTTTTATTGATTTACATTACAAGCAAAATTTTTGTCTTTTTGGCCATAATATTACATATTAAAAAATGCACCAAGCTTTTTGTAAAATTTGCTAACTTTAGGCCTCTAAATAAAATTAAGGTGTTTTTACTTCCTTAAGTAAGAGCTTCATATTCTCCTTTCCATTTCATGTGATTAACAATTTTGTTACGGTGTTGTGCCCCACTTGATGTTTGATGTGAAATCTTGGTCTTTAAAAAAAAAAAAAGTCTAGTAGTCCGTAGTGTCAGTTTCAGTAGGTTCTGTAAAGTCAGTCGTGTAGCATGTGTCTGAAGGGTGCTGGAGGTGTAAAAGGCTTCTGTGTTTGCAGAACCATTGCTCAAAGGCTCAAGAGCTCTAACCTTAAATTGGTATTGTGCCTAAGCATCTTCTCTTCTGTGCAGCATCACTAAAGCTTTTGTACTCTTTGTGTGTGTGTGTGTGTGTGTGTGTGTGTGTGTGTGTGCAGCCAGATGCTGATCTTGCCACCATTCCAGGGAGAAGGACACGGGGCTCAGCTCTTAGAGACAGTTCACCGGTACTACTGCACTTCTGCTAAAGTACAGGACATCACAGGTATAAGTTAGGAGTCTTATTTTGAGTAGTTTATTTCTGTTTTTATTGAAGTTTTTACTAGTAAGTTTTATCAGTAGTGATGTTTGTCAGGATCACTATTACTATTTCTCATAATTAAAAGTTAAGAATTTGAGCCTAACCATTAATGCTAAGTATTATGAGTTGGCTCGTAACTTGTCCCTCAAAGTGCTACCCCTGTAGGATTCTAAATTCCATTATATACAATCTGCTGCTGTTCTTATTGTTTTCATATAGCTATATGATAGTTCCTCTATCTATCTAGCTAGCCAGCTATCTGTGTAGTAAGTGGGACAATGTAAAATCAGCAGAGTTTCACATTTTTGGATTTGTTTAGCAATAATATAAATAAAAACTTTAACGGAAATGCGTTAATCCAGCCAAAAATGACAACATGAAAGTTCTAATACAGGCAATTATAATTTGGCTTGTTGAATTTCTTGATTTTGATCTGGGAGATCCTTTTCAAATGGTTTTATCTGAATAATAATAAAAAAAGAATTATAGCCTTGCACCATGTGAATGTTCAGAAAGCCACCTGTGTGATCACACATCCATTCTAATGATATTCTGTGTTTGAAAGAGAGAGAGGGCAAAGTGTTGTGAATTTTCTTTGGTGAGGCAGTTGTTGCTGTTGAGTTGCTCTGCCTTCAGTTTTAGGGAGGTGAAGGGATGTGATGTTAATTGCCGGCAGTTTGCTGCTGAAATGTGCTGGCCACATGCTGCCACTCACTCACCCCCTCAACAAAGACACAATTATTCATAGAGAGAGAGAGAGAGAGTGGGGGCGACCAATCTCTACCAGATCTACTCAGCACTAACTGTTTTACTATTTCTGTTTATTTCTCTGTCTCTCTCCCCCTGTCTCCATTTATAGAGAGAAATATTAGTATAAGATCAAGGTAAATTATTAAATAGTATTATGTGTTTATTTAGCGCAAAAACCAGGTGTGTGTTTGTGTGTGTGTATATATATATATATATATCTTATAAATCTTATATGCTACTGTAACTGTACATATGAACAGCAGTATTTACCTGAATATATATTTTTTATTGCATATAAAATAAAATACCTCTGGATATTTGCATTTACATTTTTATGACACACAAATCAAAAGTGTCAGTGGTCACTTTTTTTTTTAAGGTGTCATGATAAAGAGTGATTGTCTAATTAGGTACTTAGCAGCATCCATTGTACTTACATGAAATAAAATGTACTTATCATGTAACTAAGTTATGAAACAGCCTGTAATTACAGTTAGTAATTAT
>JAUCMR010000081.1:179994-206048 GCA_032357425.1 Enteromius argenteus
AACAATGCAGATTTATTTTCACAGCCACCTTTGCTCAGATTTACCAAGGGTGCCAATATTAGAGGAGGGCACTGTATAATGATAGCTCCACCTTCTTTCTTTGCATTAACATTTGGGTGGTGTTTAAAAATAAACTCACTCTGTGAAGTGGGGGGGTGGACAAATCATAACTTTTATAAAGAATATCTCTTTGGTTTTGAAACTTTAATCTTTGCAACCTCAGGGATCTTATTTATGCACTAACAGCTTGTAACACTCTAAAGAGAAAGAAAAACTTTAAAATGGTGCAAATGAAGTCCTTAGCATTGCATGTTACTAATCAGAAATTTTAAGTTTTAAAATATTTTACGGTAGGATATTTACATCTTACCTAAAATCATAATGATTTTTGGCATAAAAGAAAAATCAATTATTTTGACCCATACAATGTATATTTGATTATCGCTACAAATATACCCCAGAGGTTTTGTGCTCCAGGGTCACATAATTGAAAAAGACCAACAAAACTTAGGAAAGTTAATTACAGAACACAGTAAACATTATTTCATATGATTAATGATGCATGATGCTCTTCATTTGATTCAGGTTTTGTCTTTTGCATTTGTGAATGTCACAGCTTATACTTTATGAGTAGCATCTGTGGCCGTTTTTGCGCATTTCTTATGTAGCTGTGCTAGTCCTTAGATCTCGTATCACTCAATGCTCTCTTTATTTTTACATGAAATATTGAATTGGTTTAAAATTATTTCATGTCCATGTTTTATTTATTTGTTTGGGAAAACAGCGTAATTGAATAAATTTTGCACAGTCGGCTAGTCATTATCATAAAATAACCCCCCCCCCCCCAAGGGGGGTTTGAGAAGACCCCTCAGCTTTGTTTTCTCATTACCCTATCTGTGTTTATTTAGCAAAAATGATGGGCTTCCTGAACTCTACTCACTGGAATTACATTGAGAACACATAACTAGACTTTTACTGAAAGTAGTTCCACCTCTAAAGTACTGTATTGACAAAGTATACAAATTAAATAAAACATTTTGCTAAAGAATCCGTGCAAGAAAATCTGAACATTACATACTCTGCCACAGATGCTGTCCTTAAAACTTTAACAAATATTCTAGATTTTTCAAGCTAAAGGAACAAACCTTTACAGTATGTCTGTCATCTAACTTTCAGAAACATGCCCGCCGTGTTTATGAAATCCTGCGTCTCAGAAACACAGACATGAGCAATGAGGAGAAAGCCAGAGAGTTTCGTTTGGAGGTGAAGAAAAGACTCTATGGACCCTACAGAGTAAGTGTGTGTTTTATCTGCTCATATTAGCTGTAGGTTCGTCCCCTTTTCGTCTGCATTGACTGGCTGCTTTTAAGAAGCAGAATGACTGCTATCTGACTTAGTACACAGAGCACATTAAGCATAACTGCTACAACTCCCATGCAATGATCAGTCAGTCATAAAGTACAGAGAGCGGAGCCTGTGCTGAACATGGATTTCAAGAAACAACAAAACAAGTGAAGTCTTGCCAAAACAAACCCCGGTCGCGACTGCCAAGATTGGCCTGCTTGTATAACGTTCTCCAAACCACACAGCTCAAACTACAACATGTGAAATGAAGCATTTCTGGACTTCAAAGAGAGCTGCACATTTCTAGCCGTGTTTATATGTGCTGTATAAAAATGAACAGAAACAAAACTCTTTCAGGGCTGCTGTTCTGATACTCTGCAGTCTTTGTCTGGTATAATTTATTCATTGAGTGGTGTGAATAGTTTGCGCCGTTTCCTGTGTGATCCTCTCACGCGGTGTTAAGAGCGAGAGGACCCGAGGCCTCGCTCTGGGTTTGTTTGAGGGTATAATGGCTCACACCGGGCGGCAGCCGCAGTCTCCACACCACGAGCTCCATTCACAACAAGTGTCATTATTACAGATTTGCATCTGATTTAAGCGGAGCCATTTAGCAGGGAGAATGCAGCACCCAGTCACCTGCACACAGACGGACTCTCTCTAATCCGCTCTCTCTGCATGAAGACACGCTACAGTTGTGTATCTGTGGACTGGAGCTGGGCAGCATCGCTAAATTCTTTTGACCTCAACAGTCATCTTTCTGCAGGCTTGTGTATGTGTTGTGGTTACAATTTGGAGTGATTTGACACGCTGTATTTTAATGTCTTAAGTAGTTATCCACGACCTCTGCACTGATTATTAGAGCACCAAAATCAATGCATTATCATAATGGCCAAAATATTTAAAGAAAAAAAATTCTGTTTAAAAGTTTGGCCTCAGTAACTTTTTTTAGTTATTAGTATTAATTTGAACTTTTAGAACAATGCATTACTTAATAAAAAAATGACAGTGAAGACTTTTGTAATGTTAGAAAATATCTCTATTTCAAACTAATTATGTTCTTAATATTTAAAAAAAAAAAAAAATACTATTCATTCTAGTTAATTCTTTAAAAAATAACAGCAGCAAAACCATTTTTAACTATGAAAACATAAAATCAGTTTCAGTGGTACTGTACAAAAAAAAGATTAATATATTTAAAACATCATTTTGTTTAATATTTGAATGTTGTGGAAGACAGAATTTTCAGAATTTTTTCCTATTCTGAAACACATTGTGCCTAGTAGCTGTCTTGTCAATGGCATCAGAATAAGAATAAAAAATATATATTTTTAAATATTAAACCTTTTACTCAGCATTAATGTATTAATTAATCTGAAGTGACAGTGAAGCCTTTGTAATGTTACAAAAATGTGAATTTAAAATAAATGCTGTTTTTATATTTTAAAATATATATTTCTTTAACTTACTGCTCATCAGTAAATTCTAAAAAACAAACACAAAAAAAGCATACACAGCACAACCATTTTAGTTGTGAAAAAAAGCTGTTGTTAAAAAAAAATATTATCTTTTCAAATATTTTTTCTAAATGTTTCTATAGTGAAAGCATATTGTGGCTAGTAGCTGTCATTTAAAAAAAAAAGCGCAATTTATGACAATTTCTACTCTCAAAATGAGAAAAAAATTATCATAATCCTCACAAAACTGTTATGGGTATCATGTCTTCAGAAGTCTTGGAATATATGACATACTTCTAGAATTCCTTTATGACATTTTATTGTTATTATTTTAATATGTTGTAACTACAGTATGTTTTTATTGTATGGACAAGAGCAGAGTGAACATGCTGCTGAATTTCTCTTTTTGAGTTCCACGGTGGAATGAATGTGGAACAGGTTTGGAACTTTCTGGTTCCATGGAGGGTTTAGAAAAATTTTGTTGCCAAAGATTTTCAGCAGTGGTCTTTATCTTTTCATCTTACTTCATTTATATTTTAACTCGATTAGCTGTTTCTCTTCTCTGCATGTGTCTTAATTCTCCTCGGAGGTTGTGGTGATATTAGTTGATATGTTGCAGAAAATGTGGTTTGATATGATATGTGCTTTGGTGCTGAAGCTCCAGCAGCGGTAATGTGTTGGATCAGAACCACTCTCACGATGACACTGTCCAGGACAGAGAACTCTGACAGCAGAATAACCGCATACACACCAGACCAAAGACACCGAGCCAAAGAAAGAGTGAAAAACATGAGGCTGGGAAGGAAATAGAGCAGGATCTGCAGACCACATGCTTCTCTCTCTCTTTCTCTCTCTCTTCTAGAGGTCTCTTTACTCTAAATGTGTTGCAGATTTTCCAGTCTTAACATCTTGTCTATGTGTGTACGTAGGTAGGGATGTAGGAGGTGATTCATTAATAATGAGCTTTGCCCAACATTTCAACACACAATTGCTTGAATTGTTTGTTTGATTAATATTATTGATATAAGATGGATTAACATCGCATGACCTAATGAACAGATCTGATATTTTGCTTGTTTGCCTTAACTTTAGACATTAATATATCTAAAATAGACCTCATGCACTTAGTGTAAAGGTAGACCTCGTAGTTTTATTTTTTTAAGTACAATTTTATGCTTGAAATCCTCTTAAAACATTTAAAATAAATTCTCAGACTTTTATAAAGATATGCAATTCCTTAAGTAACATCTCTGCTGTTATTTAAATGTATAGTTGATCTAACTAAAGATATGCTGAATAACTCGATGTGAAAAACCTAAAACGACTCCCTGCAGCCAATAAATGTGTTAAACACCATTTGGGAATTCAAAACAAGTTGGGGGTTATGTTATCCTAACTTTAAGAGGTTATACATTATTATTTGTATATTTTATTTTTTTTAAAATTCTTCTTATATTCTATCTTTAAAACGTTCTTAAACACAAAATATTCTTATAAGAAAAAGAATATTACAAAGAAAATCAGCTGATTGATGGTTTGCCTATAGTTGTCACTGCTTATGAAGCTAAGATAAAGTATTTTAACAGAAATTTAGGAACATTACATGCAGAAAACTGTTGGAAAATAATGTTTATTGAATATTTTCTATATTATATTTAGTGAATATGTATTTGAATGCTTAATCAGTATACATTCTCTGTGTGCGCGCTTTCTTTTGAATTCATGTTTCATGAGTCTTGGTTCGGTGCCAAAGCCTCTCAACAACCTTACAGACTCGATTTTTGTTCACGCCTCTTTTATTTCTCGCTGTGTTTTTATACATGAACTTGTGATGTAATCAGATTTGCCCTGGGCTTCCTGTTCAATGGCAGGTTTTGGATGGGATCGGGTGAGCTGCTTTGCATCTTATTTTCTCCTTCACCGTACTGACACCTGTGTATTTTCTCCCAACACTTTTGCCTTGTGTGTAGAAAAACCAGCACGAGCTGACTAAGATGCGGAAATGTTTGAGGCCAGAGGAGTTGGCGTCTCACATCAGCCAGATGGACACGACACTGCAACACGAGGAGCTGGAGAAAAGCTACCAGGATGTGCTGGCAGAGTATCGCAGAGTCCTGGAGCGACTGGCTCAGGCGTGAACACACGGAGACTTCTGCTGGAAAGATCTGGAAAAGACTGGCCGAGACACACACACACACACACACACACACACTGTTCTGTTGCATTGTATCCAGTGTTAATAAGGGTTTGAACCTGACACATCTGCATCTGTTAATTGTGTGATAGACAGACAGTGGGCAGTTATTCACGTAATGAGAGATGAGTGCATCGGTCTACTGTGAAGATGAACTCTGAAGATTTTTGAGCTGATATTGTTATTGGTTTTTCCATCAGACATTTTCCTTAAAATGTAAAAATGTAGATTTTGAAGCACTTCCTATGAAAAACAAATAAAATGTTTTGTATATTGCTCAAATGTATCTCCTTGGTGATGTGTCTAAAATAAAAACATCTTCATTTTACTTATCAGCCTGTAACCCTGCACTGTTTGATGTTACGGTGTTTAAAACTTGCATAATACATTATGGCCTGGTTTCATAGACAGGACTTAGCCTAAGCCAGGTTTAGACCATAATTCAATTAGGACATTTAAGTAATTTTTATACAGTAGGTAACATTTGAAGTGGATCATAAAAGTTCATTAAAGTTGTCAAAAGACAAGAATGGGTATTGTTTTTGGTTTTAGGACAGCTGATGAAAGGGTATGATCCACTTGAAATGTTGACTACTGTAAACATGCCTAAGATCCGTCAGTGCAAGTTTCTTTCCATTAAAACAGCTCAGATTAACATTTTGGTTTAGGACTAGGCTTAAGCCTTGTCTGTGAAACTGTTTGAATTACACAGCTAAAACTTTGGGGTAAGTTTTTTTCGGTAGCAATTTATTTTAAGGTGTCCTGGTTACAAGTTACATTACAAGTTAATGTTAATTTCAGCATTTACTAATGCATTATTTAAATCACAAGTTGTGTTGGTAACATTAGTTAATCCACTGTGAACTAACGTTAACAAAGATGAATAAATACTGTAATAAATGTATTGTTCATTGTTTGTTCATGTTAGTTAATACATTAATGTTAACAAATGACACCTTATTGTAAAGTGTTACCCTTTATTTTAAGGTGGCCATAATACAGAGTAATTACCAAGTAAGTACTTAGTAGTAGCATTTGTTCTTACATAAAACAATGCACTTGTTAAATGTAAGTTATGGAACAGTTTGTACTTACAGTATAGATTTTTTTTTTTTCATTTCAAAATAAATGTTATTTTGAACTTTCTATTGCAAGAAATTAAATTCTTATTTTTTTACACTTAGGCTTTATAAGAATAGTTTGTTAAAGGCTACTTCATTTGTGGATTTTAAACCAAATGGTCAGATTCCAGAATAGAGGTAAGCCAGGCTGTCTCTGAACCTCCCAAGTGCATTAAGGTGAAGACAGTCACTGATCTCCAGGCTGACATCTGAAAATTAGCTGGTGACACACTGCATGAAATGCATACAAGAGTTTTAGCTGACATTACTGCACAATGATACAGAATATAAACCTCTGATCATTCTCTAATTTCAAGTCAAATCAATTTGCAAGCAGAAATGTGCTGTAAAATTCGCTCCCTCCCTTTTGCAGCTAATGCATCTTCTGATTGCATTTAGCATTGAGTGCTTCACTTATGACCGTAACGCTGAAGCCCTTCCTGTCGCCACACCGACCACTCACACTAATTCCATGGATGAATTACCATCTCTTCCCTTTTAATCAACGCAGTTAAAAAATTAAGGTCTGGAGGTTAATTTTCATTTGTCATCCTCTTCATATGTGAGAAGTTGAGCACAGAACTCTTGACCATGTCAGATATTAATTGTATCCTCTCATGTTCCTCTGGCTCCTGAGTTCATATCAAGGCCTCTCGTCTAAATCCAAATAGAGAGGAATAATTAATGTGGCTGGAGTATCTGGAGTGTTAAAGAGGATTTCCATTGTAGGATGGAAAGATTTTGACAGTAGATAATGTGGTGGAACTCATAATGATGCTGCTGCTTTTGAGAAAGATTTGGTTTGGATAACTGCTAACCCTTTCATCTCAAGTTTTTGGAGGAAGACATTTGCTTTTCACTCTTAAAATAAACATTATATATATAGTTAAAGGAATTTTTAACATACATAGACCCTTTCGTTACACCTTATGCTTCAGAGAAACAAACATGCTGCCATCTTTAGAATTCTCTTTGAACTTCAGTTTTTGCGGTCGTTCTGAAGCAGTTCTGTTGAAGAAGTGAGTTTATTTATCATAGAGTTAACAAAAGTTATTATGTGCATTGTAATGTTCAAAGTGGATGTCATAAACAAGAAGATTTTAAAATAGCGGTTCATTTACCAATTAGCGTGACTTTCCTCGGTGGAAATACAAATGTAAGACAGAAGACAAGCACAGTGCTGAAATGGGCCGAGCTACATACGATCTACAGAAATAAAACTGAAGTTTAAAGACAGAATTCTAAAGATGGCTGCATGCTTGTTTCGCTGGGGCCCAAGGTATAGTGGAAAATAAGCTGGCCCAGTAATGTGCAAACCAACAAAAAAGGAAAGTGACAACACAACGAAATGAGTACAACACAACAGGAACAACTCACAACACAATGGAAACAAATCGCAACACAAGAGAAAACAAGTCGTAACACAATGAAAACAAGTCAACGAAATTAACACAACAGAAACAAGTCACAACTCAATGAAATTAATATAACACAAAGGAAACAGGTCACAACAGAAACAAGTCAACAAAATTAACACAACACAACGGAAACAAGTCACAGCACAATACGACAGAAAAAAGTTGCAACACAACAGAAAACAAGTTGCAACACCACGGAAACAAGTCAACCAAATTAACACAACACAACGGAAACAAATCAATGAAATTAACACACCACAATAGAAACAAGCCAACAAAATTAACACAACAACGGCAACAAGTCGTAACAACGGAAACAAGTCACTACACAACAGAAAACAAGTCAATGAAATTAACACAACAGAAAGAAGTCAGAACACAACAGAAATAAATCAACGAAATTAACACAAAAGGAAAAAGTCACAACTCAATGAAATTAACACAACACAACGGAAACAAGTCAACAAAATGAACACAGCGGAAACAAGTCACAAGACAATGAAAACAACCACAACGAAATTAGCACAACACAACTATAGTGAAATGACCACAGTACAGTGATTTAAGATTTTTTTTATATTTTGACTAAAAACAAGACAAAGACACTAAGTAAGAGCTAAGTAAAGCCATTTAAGAATTAGATGGAATATTTGGGCACTTTCACCCATCTTGTGTACACTGTTTGGG
This sequence comes from Enteromius argenteus, assembly GCA_032357425.1. Lineage (NCBI taxonomy): Eukaryota > Metazoa > Chordata > Actinopteri > Cypriniformes > Cyprinidae > Enteromius > Enteromius argenteus. The sequence continues at coordinate 188,213 of JAUCMR010000081.1, forward strand.
TTGGTTTTCCTGCAGCAACAAGTAGCTTAACTATAGGTTTGCAGAACAGTATTTCCCATATAAATTGGTTAAGACCATCTTGAACTTGAAAATGGTCTAAGCTGGTTTTTCATTATGTACCTTGGCACCTCAAGAATTTCTTTCTTACTCCTATGTATTCGTTACTTTTTATTTAACCCACAGCTATTTATTTCCACTGGCCTGCTTGTCATATTTTAAGTGTCTGTTATAAAATACGCCACTAAAGTTCGCACATTAGTACACGGTCCATAACGCTCACAGGTGAAAAGTCTTAAAGCAGCTGACTGTCTACGTATGTGTGTTTTGGGGAAAATAACTGTGTTCTTGGCGGCATCACTCAGAGAGCTGTGTAAACCGTAATATGTGCTTGTATTGCAGGGTTTCCCCCGACTGCAGTCACTCAAACCGCTGAGCCCCTGAGAGCCGAGCACAGGCATCAGAGCTAACACACACAGCAGACAGAGCCTTTTGTGTTTTATTCTAGAGGATCCATCATCATCACCATCAGAATGGCTGTCAGTCAGTGATCTGAGTTCAGTGCTGGCTGCAGAGAAGGTTAGATTACAGGAATCTCACTGTCTGCACCTCTTTTTCTTTTTTCTTTTTTTTTGAGATTAGCAGGGTTTAGCTTTTGTGATCCTTGATTTCCTAAACCGAGACAGCTATAAATGCTTCCTTACATTGGATTGTAAACGTTCATAGTAAGTATCCATGCTGTAAAAAAATTAGGTTCTTTATTGACATCAAGAACCTTTTGAACATTCATGGAACTTTTCCATTCCTCAAAAGGTTCTTCGTAAGGGAGAAGTTTATTACGGATATATTAAAATGTTTTTCACTCACACAAAATGGTTCTTTTAAAAACTGTTCACTGAAAGGTTCTTGGGGGCACTTAAAATAGTTCTTCTGAGGCATCACTGTGGCCATCATCCTTTTGCAGTCTTTATTTTAAAGAATGAGCTAGATGTCTGACCCAGATCAAATACAATATAAATTGAGAGTTCATTAAAAATTCTGTCGTCAGTACTCACCCTCATAACATTTCAAGCCCATTTCTGTACATTGTAAAAGTAACCCATATGACGTGAATGATTTCATCGAAGTCTTCTGAAGAAACACTTTATATGATCCTTTACGCTTTTATTCACGTATAAACACTATTAATGCACACACATAGAGCACATCAAATATGGTCAACAAAATCTGTGAGGGCAACCCCCTAATTTATTTTTTATTATTTATTTATTTTGTCAATGAAATATGGCTCAGCTTTCATTGCCATATTTGATTTGCGCTGTGTGTGTTGAGCAATGTGTATATATATAAATAAAAGCATTCAATTTTTATCATACAATGTATCATAGAGTAATATGTTTTATGAACTTTAACTTTTTTTTTTGATGGCGTTTACTTTTAATGGAGGAACAAAATTTTAAAAATATAATTTTTCTTTAGGAGACAATTTGGGACTACTTAATGGTGATTGATGGATAATCATTTTAATTTTGGTGTGAAATAACCCCTATAAGTTGGTTTTTGATTACCAACAACATTTTAAATAGTTTTGAAAATCAACAATTGTACTTACAGTGGAAGCCTAAGAGGACTGCACTGTGGATAAACATGTAGTATCAAAAGTATGAAACATTTTGTTACTTGTCGCATGGTTTACCAGCCTTGTCAAGTAAAAGACCAGTAAAGAAAGTAAACCTCGTTACATTCATTTTCGGCCGACATGCAGAGGATGTGACTTACAGTCCTGTTTATATTGAGTGACATCCACCTCTATAGGAATTACAGTGGTGATGCATAACCAGAAGTTATTCCAACTAGACAGGTACTCCTGCTTACAAATGATGATTTAAACAGCTTAAACCAACTGTTTCACTGAAGAACAACTCATGCAAATGTTTTAACAAAAACACAAGCTCCACATTTCTGCTTGTAATCCCAGTGGAACACTTGCCTGCTAGGCCTCTATTATAAGAGTAATACTGTAAACACACTGCCTTTCTGTAATTTATACAAACCGTGTGAATATAGATCCAGAGTTTTCCTAAAGGAAGGTGTTTTGTGCAGTGGAGTTCTGGATACTGTACATTTAGAGTGCGACAGCAGTGTTTTCCTCTGTAATTATGATGGACTGGAGGTTTCAGGATCTCCGGTTACTCTTGTTGGCACGTCAGCCCTGCGCCTCTCGTTACCTGGTGGCGCCTCCGTATCCCTGGACTTGGAGCTCATCCCAGCCGTCCGCAGCAGCCTCACAAACCTGATACTTCTCCTTCGGAATCCCAGCGTCTCAGTCCCAGAATTCCCAGGGGGCGGGAGAGACAGACATGCCGTCCTTATCGTGTTCCCGGACCATTGTCTCTCTGTGCGTCGTCTCATGCCTGAGGGACAGCAGTTCTCCTCCAACTCACTTTTCCAGACCTCTCTTATTCTGCCTTAATTGAGGCCTTCTTTAGATACCCTTTGACATGCTGACAAGCCAAACCCAAACACGGTTAAAGAAACCAGGTTTGACATCTTTTAATTGCGTGTGCCAACAGAAGACTGATTATGGTGGGGGGGGGATCAGGTGGGCAGGTTGGGCTGTAAACCTGAGCGCTCTGATGTGTGTGTGTGTAACAGAGCAAGGTTCTCTAGGGGCTTGTGGCAAAGCGTCACGCTGTGCAAACACACACAAACACACACGCACCTCTCTCTACCTCAGACAGGTGTTTCTCCTGCTTGAGATTCACTTCAGATTTACCTGTTTTTATCACAGCTGGAATTTCGAAGACAGATCATCATTGAGATATTATTTAACCTTATACCATGTCAGAAAATATTTTTTTTTATTTAAGAATTTCATTAGAATTTAATCATATTAACTTATATTTAGAGTATTAGTGGTGTTACAAGACAAGCTTTGTTATTACTGTAAACCTATAAATATCTTATCAGTCTTTGTGTGAGTAAGTGATCTAAGTATTCCAACTTTATTCAAATAGCACTTTTAACAGATTGTGTTAAAAGCACCTTTACAGTATGAAATAGGAAATTAGTGTCAATAATGTAAAACAACAAGAAATACTTAATTTGTAGTTAAAGGCATTTATTTTTGCCTTCTGAACTTAAAACTGAACTTATCTATGAGGGTAGTTAAAAAAACTGCCTTCAACAACTTAGAAACTGCACACAAAGCACATATCTTCAACAGCTCTGTAACAGTCAATTTGGATGTGCCTTGATAATCAATCACATTAAAGCCTTGGCTGAATTTCTGAGTTGTGCAATAGATGTTACGGTTTGCAGATATCATAAATTAATAGAATTGCCCTTACCTGAATCCTACTTGTTGCAAAATTGTTCTTGACTTTTGTATAAAAAAGCAATTTTTGTTTGTTTGTTTGTTTGACAAGTTTAAATAGATCAGTCCGATACAATTGTTTAATGGTAAATATGCGAAGCTTAGTGGATTGACTGCTGATTCATTAAATGATAAGCTGTTTTCCTACAAAAGCAGTTTATTTAAGTAAAGCCTCTCCTCCGCTGAACAGCATCCGGTCTCTTTTCCCTGCGTGCCATTGTACACTTTTGTTGCTAACCTTGGAGTCTTGCCTTAAAGCAGAGTTGTCTTGAGACCAGAATACACTATGCAACTTTCGCCTAGATTTGCAGTCTTGCTTGTTCTGTAGCTCTGCAGATTTTGAGCAGTCAGAATTGACAGATTTCACAGAAATTCTTGTAGTGTATGATGAGCTTCAGACTATGATTCCTTCCAGTCAGATGAGATCAGACATGATATTTTAATTTCTCCCATGTCTCCTAGCAACAAGGCGCGTGTTTCTGTGTGTGTTTGTTGTTTTCGGAATGACTTGAAAGTCAAGTTAAAGTCAATTACAAGCGGTTTTCACCTGAATATTTTCACTAATTAAAAGTTCACATTAAGATCTACAAAATCTTTTAGATGTTCAAGTCATCATTTAGCTATACAGAAACAGGAAGATGGAGTCATACACCATTCACAGAGAGAATCTGTAGTTATTGTAAGTTAGATATTTTTAAAGCATTTCTTGTTTGACTGCTCTTTATGGATTTGCAGAAGAAATATTTAAATGATCTTGTTCTTGCTAGTAATGACTGTTTTAATGTGTCAAATGTTTGTAATTTGGAGTATGCATGGTGATTGGCATATATATATATACTAGTACTGTCAAATGATTAATCGCATCCAAAATAAAAGTTTTTGTTTATGTAATATATGTGTGTGTGTACTGTGTATGTTTATTATCTAAATGAGAATACACACACATGCACATTTATATTTAAGAGAAATGTGTTTATATATTAAATATTTTTATATATAATACAAATTATATGAATATAAATATTTTCTAAATATTTACTATAGGCTATATCTGTGTTTAAATATACATAGTTCACACACACACACACACACACATGTAAACAAAACCTTTTTTTTTATTATTTTACTTTTTATTTTGGATGTACTTCATTGTGATTAATTGTTTGACAGCACTAATATATACCACAGAATGAAGAAAAGAGTATCTGCATGTCTGTGCTGAGAGGCAGTGTATCCCTGAAAAAAAACTTTTTGCATGCACTTTACTGATTGATTGCAAAAGACTTGGTTTAAGACTTGTTTAATTCTACATAAGCTATTATGTGTGTTTTGAATAAGCTATTTTATGATGGCTTAAATGTCTAAGCTGAGGCAAAGTCACAGATAAGGCTTAAGCCTACACTAAATGTTAATCTGAGCTGTTTTAGCGTAAAGAAACCTGCACTGAATGATTTGAATACATGTCAATGCCTTTGTTTTGTCTCAAGACACACACCAATAATGTTTTTTCTCTATAAAAATGACTTAAATGTCCTAATTGAGCTATGGCCTCATCCTGGCTTAGTCTAAGCCCTGTCTGTGAAACCGGGCCATAGTGAATTGGAATACTAAATTGTTGTTTTGATTTGTTATATTTTTACAATTGATATGCATTTAAAAGCAGTAAGAAAGCACTTGTTCACAGTGCATCTGGTTATAGTGATTGACGTTGATCGAACAGTTCCAGTCCTGTGCTTGTTGTTTTCTGTCACTGGTGATGAATGCAGGTAGAGCTGAGACTATAAACAGTTCATCCTGAATGGTGCTTCGCTAACGCTCAGGTCTGCAGCCCTGAAGCCCCTTCCTGCCAGAGCCTCATAGCAAAACATTTGAACTTTTTTGTCGCCCTCGTCTGATGAGCTCATTTGTTACACTGTATTTCTCTCGCTCGCTTGTTTAACGTTTTGTTTTTTTAATTGACTTGAACAAATGCTAACGGGCAGATGTCATTAGACTGAACGAGCCATGCTGAGTGACCATGGCGGCTGAAGGCTTTTTTTTTCTCCTTCACAGAAAGCGAACATGTCACACTTTCTTAGTTCAGACAGTCAGAAAGTGGGAGAGAAAGAGCTCCTCAGGAGGGGGCTGTCTCGCTACACAGAGCACAATTCAAACAGCAGCACAATGCCAATGTGCTGAAACAAAACCAGTTTCCCTTTAACACCAATTAAGTCGTGAGGCCGGCTCCGCTATAAATTCATAGCTGAGATTCGCTCACTGTGAAGCAAACGTACATTTGCATAATTTTTAAACAAGTGACTTTCTTTCTGAAAAGAAAAAGAAACATTTGAAGGAAACTGGAGCTGCTTGGAGAGATTGTTTGTAACTGGCGCAAAGGAATAAATCAGGCCTCACTGCGGTCCAGAGCCGAGGCATTAATCTTTGAATCTAACGGGCGGCGGGTGCGGATGACGTCTGGCGTAGAGTGCAATTAAGATCAGGAGTGTGACCAAACACACACACAGAGAGAGAGAAAGATGAGGGGCTGGACAGAAGCGGTATGGTCAAATGAAGATGGAAACAGAGAGATAGAGAGATCAGGATCAGGGCAGGCAGACAGGAAGTCTATGATGTTGTGAGGTGATGGATCTGTCTCTTCCACTAATTCAGTTTAAACCCAAAACATACGCTATACCATAGATATATATATACGTAGATGCCTCATTAGCAAATGTTTCTATGGGCCGCGATACGTAGGCCATCTGCCATATTGTAGCAGTCTGACTTGACGTCATTCACCATAGTAATCACTAAATATATATGTCTATGCGCTATACTGCCAAAAGTATTGCAGCACCCCCTTCTGATGAACAGGTTTGACTATACTTTAGTATAGTATAGAAATTATGTGCTTCTAATTGTATAGCAACATTTTGGACAGGGCCCTTTTCTATTCTTACATGACAACGCATCTGTGTATACTCTGGTGTGACTTTAAATGCAGACTTTGAGCCAAAAACTCATCACCAAACACCAGCGACTTGTACATAAAGGTACAGTCATTTTCAGACACCTCCAAAACTGTTGCAACAGAGATGGAAATACAATTTTTAAATACATGAATCCTATGTTTCCATCTTTGTTGGCTACAGTTTTGGAAGTGCCTTATTTGGTTTTAAGGAAATACTTTTGTCCATATATAGTGTGCAAGTCATTGGTGTTTGGTGATGAGTTTTTTACAGATAGTATCAGGGCAGGCAGACAGGAAGTCTGTGATGTTGTGAAGTGATGGATTTGTTCTGACTCTTCCACTAATTCAGTTTAAACTCGAAACATACGTCTGGGTTTACTGAAGAGCCCTTATTTAATTCATCCACATGTCATGCAGTGCAGAGCTGTTGTTGCAAAAGTTATTTTCATATTTGTATTGTTTTGTTGGGGAGACTCATCTGTGATATTCTCTTTATGGCACAACTTGACTGAGTATGTTGTCACATCACAATATGGATTGACTTGTCCTAATGGAACTTGGCATTAAAAAGACTATTTAATGCTTTACACCAACCATGAAACATCATTAATGAACAAATGAATGAATGAATGGAGAAAAGATAGCCCTACATTAAAACAAAAACAAAAGAAATATATTTATATATATATATATATATATATATAGATATACTTAAATGTGTTTGAAATACATTTATTTCGTGCTAAAATCCCTGCTATACAAAACTGGAATAGTCTACTTAAAGTCTGCTAATTTTGTACTTAATGGACTTTAATTGTGAAGAAGCCGTGCTGAAGTACAATTAAAAATGTCACTTTTGATGAGAATTGTAGGATCTTTGAATAATATTGGCCTTTAAAAGCAAAATATTTCAAGTAGGCCTATACTTGACATTTTTGGATATAAAGGCCAATGATATTCAAATATTATGAATATAATTCTTATCAAAAAATGACATCAAAACAAATTTAGACTTAATATTAACCCTAACCCTATAGACTTAACTCCAACAGAAATTTTCAACAGTAAATTGCATATTTTAACCATAATTATTTAAACAAGCCACAACTTGTGAGACATTTCTCAAAAACTCTTGTTCCATTTTCATTATAGTTGACTCTAGAATTTATTTATTTATTTATTTTTTGTTGATTTTTTTTTTCCAGTGTGGTTTGATTGTATTCACTTGTTGGCCAGGCAATATTACAAAAAGATGATATGGTGTAATTTTAGTTTGAAGGACAGAATAAAATAACAAAATAATAATGATAAATAATAATAATAATTTTAATGGTTTTAAAGTAAACGTTGAAACCATCTGTAAAGAAAATTAATGCATTACTAACTAAGTAAGAAAGTAGAACCTAAAATAAATTCTAGGGAGCAAAATATTATTTTGACTTGAGCCAGTAAATAACCACCTTGAATATCCTAGCAACCAAAATGTGGCAGCTTTGCCATGTGCAAACGCATTTTACTCATGCAGTCTAAAATGTTGGTTGATTGCATTTCTAGTAAGAAAAAAATCTCGATAAAATAACAGTTTTGGATGTATACCTACTCATACTCATGCATACTCATATATGCATGAAATAAATAAATAAAGAGTGAATGTCTACCTGTAAGTGCATCTAATCCAGAATCAGGCTTGAATATTTGTAGTCATGCTGCGGTGGAGGACAGATTACAGATCTGTCTCATCTCGTTCAGGGGCCCGTGGGTCATGACCCTGATTACAGATTGATTTCTGAGGAGAGACTGTGTTTGTGTTTTTGCTGCAGAGGCCATGTATATATTTGTTTAACAGTTAGCTTGAATTTGTAAAACAATACATACACATTAGTAAGCCCAAATAAGACTTTTTATATGATCTACATTATATTTCATGATATTAGAATAAACATATTTGCTTGTATAACACATTATACCGTATACAAAATAATCTAATATAATATACAGGAGATCGTCATTCATGCAGTTCTACAATACACCCACCCTGTGCATGTTTGTTAACTGATTAATGTGTATATACTGTATTCTACCAATCAAATGTTTGAGCGAGCTTGACTAAATTTGTTTAGTGTAAAATAAAAAAAAGGAAAGAATAAAAAAAAAAAAAAACTGTTTAAATGTTTGAAATTTGGCAGATAAATATATAATTATATAAATATACTATATAATTATTTCAAAAGCATCTCAGGATACACCTCAAAAAGCTTGATAAGTGAATGATTGAGAAGGAGAAGCAATTAGTTTTAATTGGTTAAACTTTATTTAGTCACTAGATTCACTACATAAATGTCATTCTATATTTTATAATGTGGAAAATAGCAATAATAAAGAACAAGTATGTGTGTTCAAACTTTTGACTGGTATGCTACTAATTTACACTACTTCACTGGTTCTCATTTCACATTTAATTTTTGTTCTGGACTTTCATTACCTTGAGCTGCCACCACCAGAATGTATATTTTATACTTTTACCCTACATTTGTGAAAACCAATATAATGTACCAATTTCTGGAGCTTCCTTTTTAGTTTAGGTAAACTATTTTTCAGATTTGCAACATTAATTATGGGTATTTTTCAGTTATTCACAGAGAAGTTTTAGGGTTTTAGGCAGCGTGATCTTACTAAGGGAATAGGAATGCTGCCAATGCCGCGAGGAGACAAGCTGAAGTTTCCCAGATGCAGAGAGCTAATTAGCCTTGAGTATTCCCATGATGCAGAGTGTGTGAGAAACCAGAGGAGTGTGTGTCCATGAGAGGAAAACACCAGCAGCGCACCTCAACCTTCAGGACCTGCCTTACAGGCCCAGCGCTGTTTACATAATGCAAACACTCCCACTGCACACAGCTCTTCGGTATTTGCTCTACAACCCATCAGGGAGTTATTTCAGAGAGTGAGAAACTGTCATGCTATAATAGGGTTATTCCAGAAAGATGGTTTTGATGGTTTGTGAAAAGAAAAGTGAGATAAATGTCATGGGAACCTGTTCTCGATGCGAGTGTATGTGTGTGTCTGTTCTGTGGGAGTTTCATGTTTTTAATTGACATTTGTCTGACATTTTTTACAGCTGCATTTGAATTGTTCTCTGTCCACTTCGGTCTTTTTCCGCCATCCTCCCTCTCTAAACCCGTAGCCGTATGCTGTTTTTCTGAGGGACTGTACTGTAATTACAGGTCTGTACGCTCTCTCTCCCACACACCTCTGCCACTCTCCCTGCTGGGCTTTTGTGTTCTCCACAAACCCTACAGTATGCACACAACTTTATTTACAAGCCATGGAAGACTCCATCCATCCCGAGCTCTCCAGTCCAGTCCCTCTGTATTCTACTCCCACTGTTAGAGCGACGTCCTGCATCTGTACTCTACTCAACACAAGCTTGAAATGACATAGGCTACTGCCACAGTTTGTGCATTTGTATGCATGAAAAACCTCAATGGCCTTCCACTTTCAGTGTGACCACTGAACTGGAAGCAGCATCAACAGTGATTTTAACAATATGTTATGCTGTAGTATAGTTCATTTTATGTATGCAAATATCTGGATGCATATTACCCAGATTGCATACTATAGGACACGTTGATTGAAATGATATAAGGCACTCTATTTGATTTCATTTTCAGAGCAATAAATGAATCATAAGTGATATCAACTGTTGATTTAAGTGAGTGAATGCATAATGTTGATATACATATGTTGCAGCACAACTGTTTTCAACAACAGCGGCAAATCAGAGCTTGGTAGTATATAGTACTTGTAATTAGTAATAATAAAGCACTTGTAATTAGATAATATTACATTTTAAAACACCCATAATCATACTACAGTTACTTTTTTATTGATTACTTGATTACATATTTTCACTGTCATGTCTGGTAGGATACCAGGATGCACCACTGTTAGGCATTGGTCTGTTTCTGTGTTTTGTGTTCTGCCTGTTCCGGTCATGAGAATCAGCAATTTGGTTATGGACTCCAGGAATATGTTTAGCAGTTATAATAAATTGGTCACAAACTGAAATCCAAATGAGGCGTCTTAAGAGGGGCGTGATCGCTGGGGAGTGGGAGCTAAGTTTGGTAATGCAATGGACTGTAGTTTCATTGTCGCAGTGGATGACGATGCTCAAAACTGACTATTCTTTCTCCCAGAGATAGGCTGCAATGACTATAGGATACAGTTCAAATAATGCAGATGAGGCTAGATTTTGGCCGCCGAAAACGACTGAGGGGGCCGCGTCTGTGAATAAATGAATATCGATGGGAGAAGCAATAAGGTCAGAATAAAAGAAAGATCGGCCGTTCTGCTGTTTAAGGAACGTGATCCAGAGTTTAGCTTGTGATTGCAAGGGTTATAGTGTGTGTGTGAGTTTGTGTGTATTTGGTTCCGGTGATCTGTCCACAGGGCTCATCCAGGTGTTCTGGTCTCCGATGAAGATCATCTCTCTGTGCCGGTACACCATCCGGCCTGGATACGGACTGGGAACGAAATAAGAGAGAGACAGACTAACATTAGCATAGATGCCATTCTTTTTACGACGTAACGAGTACATTGTGTGTTAAGGGGAGTTTTAAACCGGCTGATCTAATTAATGCAGCCTAACAATCCTTTAACGGATTTGATTAATAGATGTGTATTAGTGTGTTAAGTGTAAGCCAGAGTAAAGAGATGTGTCTTAAATCTAGATTTAAACTGCACCATCAATTTGTTTGAAATGCATTGTTTCCACAAAATGTTGAAGTTGAGCCAAGAATGGATGCAGTTCAGTTCCGTTCAGGAAAGAGGGGCCTGAACAAAAGCTCATAGCTTCCACTCAAACAACTTTGAATGAAAATATCATTTAATATATTTAATAAAAATTTCATTTAATATATATTAAATGAAATAGCAGAGGTAACTTCAATGCGATGACAAAGTTGTTGTTTTTTTCTCCCCTAAACTAACAGTACTTTTATTTTGAAATCGCGATGTACACGAATCGCATGAGAAGATATGTTGATGTATATACCTTTGTTGGATGACTTAAATAATTTACATGACAGATTTAGACAAATTGCGCACGCTGATTCCCAGATAAATGTTGATCCACCCGAAATCACGACATATGCGGAGGAAGAGTTGAGGACTCAGCTGCTGAGAGGATACGTGTTTCACGCTTGTGAATGCTAACAGTGCAATGCACACTGCGCCGAACAATATAATGCTAGCGTTATCGATTGTTTAACGATCTGAAGATCGGTGGGAGAATGGAATGCTGTCTTAGCAAGGGCTTGACGGAGGTGAGTGGCTGGCAGATGGGTTTACAGCCTCTGATAGGAGCCGCGGGCTCTGCTGGTGCTCCGGCCGAGGCGGCAGCTTCCTTGGCGGTAGGGGGAACGGCGTCCTCGGGCTCGGAGATTCTGGACGAGTATTCGGATTCGGACATGGCGGTAATCTGGATGCAAAGAACGAAGATAAGAGGGAGAGGAAGTTGAAAGTATTTAAAGGGGAAGCTTTAGCTCTGATAGGGTAATTAGGTAATAGTGAGATAGGCGGCAGCTGGTTAATCATTCGTACGTGCTCCTCCCAAAATTTGTTAGTAAACATCATATAATTAGCTGATAAGTGACACTAATGAAGAATACTACCATTTAAAACCTTACTGATGACTAATAGTGTCTATTAGTCTTCAGAGTAACATTATTAAAGAGCTCCAAAATGACATCAGCAATAATAATAAAATGTTGTGTTTGGAGGGTTATTGCTTATGAACCATGTTACCTTGGTAAGGTCTCCTAGCAACAATCCCATCAGTTAGCACTACAAAAATGTGATGTTTGTGTATAAAATGTATTTATTTTATTTTTATTTTTTTGTATCAAAGTATCCCATAAAAATACAACAAGAATCATTGTCTCAAAATTACCTCTTGGAATTTATGATTAAAGCAATTCTTGCTGAATTTTTATTGGAATTTCTGGTAACACATTATTTTACGGTTACACCTATTAGTTTCTTATTAGCATGCATATTACTAGAATATTAGCCATTTATTAGTGCTAATTAAGCACATATTAATGTCTTATTTTACATCCCTAATCCTACCCAATACCTAAACTTAACAACTACCGCACTAACTATTAATAAGCAGCAAATTAGGAATTTATTGAGGGGAAAAAATCATAGTTAATAATTAACAAGTGCTACCTATTCTAAAGTGTTACTGAATTTCTAAATTCAGAAGAAAAAAAACTCTTTTAAAATAGAATTTGTTAAAGCCAATGTACCTTGCATAAAACCGACTGTAATGAGTGCTTCTCATTAGAAGGTGTCGTTGTTGAGGCCCTTTGGGCTGTTTGTTTGGTTTACTTATAACAGGAAGGACAACACAGAACAGGAAGTGATGTGAACCCCTGTGATCTGGTGGCTTGTGTTCGTGCTTTGACTGTGGTAACATTTCCTCTCTCTCTCTCTCTCTCTCTCTCTCTCTCTCACTCTCTCTCTGGGCTCTGGCTCCTGTCCAGACCTCAGTGCTCTGATGGCGGGTCAAGGCAGGGCTGACCTGCTCTCTGTAGGCTGAATGTTGTTATTATTGGTGCGCTGTGCCCTCCGGGCAGCCTGTCGTCCCGAGCAGGGGAGGAAACACAGAGGGCTGCTGGATCTCAGTGCTGGCGAGCAGCTGTGCTGGTCTGGTGGTCTCTTTTTCTGCTTCGCTCTCAAGGGAGAGAATCAGGCGGGAAACACTCTAATCCTTAAAACATCTCGCCCTGCTTTGAGTTCAAAGAATCTCAACACATGCTGCTATTTTCACCAGCTACTAAGAATAATCACAATTTTAATCTACAGGAATAGTTTACCGAGAAGTAAAAATTGCCTGGAAATGTACTTAGCCTCATGCCATCCAAGATGTAGATTAGTTTCCATCTTCATCATAACATATTTGGAGAAATGTAGCATTGCATCACTTGCTCATCAATGGATTCTCTGCAGTGAATGGGTGCCATCATGTGTGTCCAAACAGCTGATAAAAACATCACAATAATCCACAAGTAATCCACACAACTCCATCAGTTAACATCTTGTGAAGCAAGAATCTTATGTGAATTTGCTTTTTACATTTGTAAAAACAAATAATAAAAAAATTAAAGATGTTTTTAATTTCAGTCTGTTGCTTTTAAATATGACTCTTCATTCCATAATATAGATTTTTTCCAGTGAAAAAGTTGATTCATCTGAATCAGGTAAGAAATATACACAGACTAAACACTGGTTACAAATCAAAACTTCAAACATCAAAAATTTGATGTGAGACTTTTTCACTGAAAGAAGCATTGTTATAGATCGTTGAGTAGTATTTTGGACAGACGCAATGGTTTCAGTGCCTTAATGATTGATTTGTTTCTTACAAATACACAGTTTTCACTTCACAAGACATTAACTGATGGACTGGAGTGGTGTGGATCACTTATGGATTATTTTAATGTTTGGATTCTCATTCTGACGGCACTCATTCACTACAGAGCATCTATTGGCGAGCAAGTGACTGCTACATTTCTCCAAATCTGATGAAGAAACAAACTCATCTACATCTCCAAATGGCCTGAGGATGAGTATTTTCCAGCAAATTTCCATTTTTAGGTGAGCTATTTCTATAAACATGTTGCTGTGAGACTCCACAAATGCAATGAAACGTAGAAATGAGAAAATGCTCTGGTTTAAAACTTTAAGTGGTGCACCAAAAGCCCACACGACTGCCTCAGACAGGTGTTGGAAAGATATTATACAGCAGGGAAAGCCTGTTTGCTGTTTAGGTGCCCTCATATGGGTTCATTTGGAGGAAGGTGCTCGGCGACACCTGCGACTCGTGTGTTTGTCAACTCAAGCACAACCACAGGAGCTCTGTAGCTGAACTCATCTGAGCTCCTGCTGTGAACACATCTTCAGTAAATCCCATGAGACTGAGTCCTCCAACTGATGTACATTACCGCATCATTTGCATGTTCTTCAATCATTAAAGGGGTCAAGAATTAACTTTCTTATTATTTTGTATTGTTTTGTAGTGGTCCGCTTTGCTGTTTTTCCACAGATTGCTTAGCATCATCAGAGCCATCTTTATCGGTTGTTTTCTGTGTAGACCTGCATTCGCTTTTCATTATTTCATTATCTAAACATGTAGTATGTGGGGCTACAACGGCAGTGATGAAGAATCGTTGGGTGGGTCTAAACGGGCAGTGATGTTGAAGCAGGCATTGATCTTCTGTGGAGGTGGGGCTTAACTGCACTATTACATCATAGAGTCGTACATTCTAAATGCTGTCTTTTTGACAGACTGCCATCAATACAAGCTTTTTTTAGACTGACGACAAGCTTAAATTCTGAAACGTACAGAATGTTTTTTGTCATATAATGACCTCTAATATGTCAAAACATCAAGGGAATTTTGGTTTCTCAGTTTATTATTCCTTCAGCCTTATTCAATCTAATTTTCCCCACTCCTCTAAAGACTCTTATTTTTTGAGGACTTCCACTGAAAGCCTGTGTTCATTTGGGAGCATCTGTATCGTCCGATCTTGATCTGTTCTATTCCTGGTAGGGTGGGAGGTACGTTCTCCGCTGTGTAAATAGGCTTGCAAATTGTGCATGCCCTTTGACTGAGTCTGTAATTGCATGCGTCTTGGAGTATTTTGCTTGGCGGACGGGTGGGTCAGCCCTTGAACTAGCCATGCACTGGGGGGGCTTCAAACACCTCAAACATCTTCTTCATCTTGGTTTGGTCCAGTGAAGGCTTTTTTGACGAGTTTGTCAGTGACATAATACCTGTCTCCTAGATGGAAAATGGCCTTCCTGACAACTTGATCTTCACGTCACGTAGACATCTAGAAAAATGAGCTCAAATAATGCTTTGCACATGGCACCGCACAAAGTCAATAGGTGTTTTCCAATATTGTTTGATGGCATCAGGAGCTCAAACCTTAGAACTTTCTAAATGCCTCTTATCAGCAAGTTCAGCCTTTGACTTCTCAGCTTAGCTACTTTTACAGCCTTGGTGCCCATCTCAATACACTTGTCTAGGTTATTTAGCATGATCAGACTTGAGCCAGTCCTTTTCGTCATCTATGAGAAGAATTCAGATGTTAATATTGCAGATATATCAAAATGTTTGGATAAATCGAATTTAGGAAAATCTTTCTTTAGATTTCTGTTGCTATAGTTCGAGTTTGAGAGGCATGCTAGACAGAAGATGGTTTGCTGTTTAAATAGCTAAAAACCAAATAAAAACCATTCTCAAGAAACAGACACAAGGCATTTAAAAAAGGTTACTGCTGATGTTTTAAAAATCATATTTCAAAATTATATTTCTTGTGGAACCTGTGATACTTTATTCAGGATTCCTTGACGAATAAAAAGAAAAGGTTAGAAAATAAACATTTTATTTGATTTATTCATTAAAATAGAAATTTTGTAACAATTTACCCCACCATTCAAAAGTTTGGGGGGCGTTTTTTGAAAGAAATTTCTACTTTTGAGCAAGTTTTTGTTAAATGATTTTAGAAAAATTTATAATAAAGACTTTATTGTTAGAAAATAAAGCAATTTTTATTATTTTACCTTTCATTCATCAAAAGTGTCACAGGTTCAGGAAAAAAATAGGAGCACAACTTTCCAACATTGATAAATCATAAATCCGGAGAGTATCCAGGAGTAATGATGCTGGAATTTTTTTTCCACAGGACTAAATTACATTTGAAAACATATTGAGAAAAAAAAAAAAAATATATATATATATATATATATATATATATATATATATTATTTTAATATTTACCCCCCCCCCCACTCCTACAAAAAAAGAACATGCAAAAAAACAAACAAAAAAAAACTTTTTGATCCATGCCAAGAATACTTTTTACATGATTTTTTTTCAACTGCGACTTTTACACAATAATAATAAGCGTCCATAACATCATAAACATCCAAAATTGACTTCATATCTCCCTGTCCTTTGCTATCAGAGCAAAAGGCTAGTTTTCTGTGTCTATAATCAGAGCTGTGTGTAGGTGTGGTTGATGGTGAGGCGAGCGTGATAGTGCTGTGCATCCACCTTGTCTGATGCTGTAGATCTATGAAATGGTCTGTGAAGATGATGTTTGTTCTGGAGTCATGGCAAAAACAGAAAAAAACACATACAAAAGAAAAAAGCAAGAGAGCAACATGCGGTTTTTCTCTGCTCTCTCTACTCTGACTCTTGCAGACCACTTAATAACCTCTCAATTGACTCCACACCGAGAGGAATCACGATTTCAATCCAGCCCTTTGTGTATGAAGAGAAAGATTTATTTTAACAATTCCCATCCTTTCTGAAGCTTATTTGGAGATGAAAGCTTGCTTAGTTCTCCCCGTTAAGCGAGGTAGAAGGCTAAACACCATCAACGCTGAACAACATCTTTCAAGTCATGTCTACATGAGTAACGCAATTACTGCATCCTGTATTACAGGAAAAACCAGTCAAATGCTCTGAACTAGAAAAAAAGACATTCTTGATCTTGATTTCTATAGGGTAAAATAATATTTTTTCTCTTCACCATAGATGTCACAAAATCTCATTTCAGTCCTTTTGATGACTGTCTATGCTATTTTTAAATGTCATTTCATCTGAATATTAACATTTGTGAAATTTAGCCAGAGGTTAATCTAGTTTTGTATCTGTGGAAAACAGTGATCAATAACATTAGATTATGTTTAGTAAAAGTGTTTTGTGCCTATTTGTTAAGAAATCTGTTGACACATTTTTGTGGAGTAAAAATTATGCAGATTTATTTTGAAGTAAACCTATTAAATAAGAACTTTAGAGATTATATTTTAAACTGTCACAGTATTTGATCGCAACTAATATTATTATTTTTAATTAAATACTATAATTAATGAGGTTATTGTAACATTTCCATTGATCTATCTATATTTGCTTTAATTTAAAACCTATAGGTTAAGTGAGTGTATATATATACTAGTGTATACTGTATATATACTGCCCTTCAAAAGTTTGGAAACACCCCTGGCCAAGTGTGGTATTGGAGGATTTTTTGGTGCAAGTCCTGTACATTAAAGTAACTTGACATTAACATTGAAGACCATCAATAATAATTTTGATTTTGATTACATAATAATGGCAATATATACATGTCAAAGCTGAGCTACTATGGGAGGAACTGAACCCTGATGTCCGTAAGAAGTGTCCAATCAGTGTGAATCATCTTTGGAGAATCCTTCAGGAGGCTTGGAGTAATATGTCAATGTTTGAATAAACTGACCACATAGATGCCCAGATTACACAGAGCTGTAATATATTTTGATATTTTGATGAATGGAAAAAATGTAAGTATTTTCTGTTTTTGTAATAAAATGTTTTTTGTAGTCTTTTGTAGTTTGTGTCATCCCTTGAAGGAATATTGTCCGAAACCCCACTTTTCTAGGGCGTTTCCAAACTTTTGAGG
>JAUCMR010000081.1:219450-246362 GCA_032357425.1 Enteromius argenteus
CACAGGTGGAACGGGTAACTAATTAACTAAACAAGGACAGGAACAAGACCAAATAAGGAAAACCAGGAAGACTAGAAGACGAAAGCAAAACAGAACCGTGAAACACTAAACAAAGACATAAAGCGTTACACCGCCCCAGTGACAGCTTTATACCTTTATTTAGAGTGTAACTTGTATAATAAAGACCCAGTAAATTTTTTACAAATCTTGCATGACATTAAGGCCTATCGCTCCTTAAGCTTATGATTTGGTGTTCATAACTTAAAAGGCGTTGGGAAAATAACATGTCATATTTAACTTAGTAGAAGGAATTTTAATCCAGAATCCAGTAATACAGTAGCAACAGAGCTGTCCTTAACCACATGTTTGATTGCTGCTTTCATGTACACATTTCATAGCCACATTTCTTTATAGGAATGGTTAACACCAGAGACATCTCTACAACACACAGTGTTTTGTAAAGTGATGCTTGCCTTCTTCTTTGGCTGCCCCAATATAAAAGTCTCATTGTGGAGCTTTTGCCTTCATAATGACCCTCTGTGACAAAGACAGAATCTGATGTAGTTACATATTCATGGAAGCAGTTCACTGCGATACGTTCAGGAGAGTGCATTTTCTGAGACGGCAGTGCGATCACACACACACACACACACACGCATGGCCGAGTCCATTTGCTCAAATGGTGAGATAATTGTACTGAAGCCATTAGCATCTCAATATCAGTAGCACACTTCTCACATCCAGAGAGAGGGAGCGGACACAGGCACGGCCCGTAATGGAGGCTGGTTAATGGACCTCACTCTCCACACGCTCCAGTTGTGATCGTGACACTTCTCGGCCAAGATTTGCGTCTTGTTATAGATTAGTTAAGAAATCTCTGGGAACCGATTTATTCAATTAGTTTCTTATTTAATCTACCCCAGATTCCTTAGTCTTTCTATCCTGGTATCTAGCTTTTGACAACCACATTGTCTCAAGGCGGCTTTACAGAAAATCGGTGAAATCTTCATGTCTTATAGTCACATTTATCAGATTAGAACTGGACATTGATACAGTTTACATTTTGCAATGATACAAGCAAGCTTAGATTTGCTGTATAGTGTTTATCTCTTAAAATACTAAACTAAACTAAATACAAGGATAAGGATAAGTTGTGCATATAGGCATAATGGTTTTTATTGCTGTTGCCCTACAGAATCCTTACAGGAATCTTTATGCATTTATACTTGGAAAAAGAAAAAAACCCTCACTCGATATGATTTATAAGCCTTTTGAATTATGGGGGCACTGAAAATGTCCTCATAAATCACCGTCATGTTGTAATAACTTTGTCATACCCATGTCATTATACAAAAATGTGTCCTCATAAACCATATAAACATGCACACACACACAACACACCTGGTTAATGACTGGTCTTTGTGTGAATGTCCACAAAACACTGTGGAACACTTTTTGAATGTATATAAACAATAGGCTATTTTAGAAAGGAATTAGGAATCAGGGAGAATGAATAAATTATGAATCATTTATTGCTATTGGGTGAATAACATGTAATCATGTTATCAATAAAAAGTAATATAGTCTAATTACAAGTGTTTTAAAATGTAATTTAATCTAATTACAAGTATTTGATTTTTAAGTTCTGATTCCAGCACTGGGTAGTAACTACATAATTACAAGTAATATATATCCATCCAAAAATGAACATTTGCCTGCAGCCACTGATTTCACAGCAAAAAAATCTAAATAAGGAACAACAAGAGGATGAGTAAATTATGACCATGTTTTTGGGTGAACTTTAGCTGTAATTGAAAGTCATTGGATATTACTTATATTACTTACATACATATAATATCCGCTCCCACTTTTTATGAAGCGGCTTAACTACTGTGTGCTTACATCATTTGGTACAATGCACTTATTATGTACATACATGTTTTTACATTGTACTTATATTTATAAAAAATACCTGTATGTAGTTACATCTGTAATTTATTTTCTGTAATTACATTTATGATTACACTGTTGACCTATCCCTTACACCTTAACCTATCCTTAAACCTAACCATACCACCAAACCTGTCCCTAACCTTACCTGTATCCACCTCAATAACAGCAGATGTGTTTTGTAATACAATATGA
Organism: Enteromius argenteus; assembly: GCA_032357425.1. NCBI lineage: Eukaryota > Metazoa > Chordata > Actinopteri > Cypriniformes > Cyprinidae > Enteromius > Enteromius argenteus. Next base: position 221,596 of record JAUCMR010000081.1, read on the forward strand.
ACACAATAAGTACATTGTACTTATTTGTTGATGTAAGTACATAGTTAAGGCCACCTAATATAAAGTGTGACCTAATATATAACACATAGTACATAATAATTCTTAGTCCTAGTATACAAGCCAAAGTCAAATATTAAATTTGATTAATCCTTGGCTTTTATTTGTCTATGCCAGTCACAGTAAACAATGCCAGACTGTGTTAGTCTGCAGCATCCCCTCCAAAGCTCACAACCAGGATGCAAGATGAAGAACTGAACTTTGTGAATCGCAATCAGAACACATTTTATGACATTAACTGATTTGCATAATTCCTTTATTGAGTCAGGCTTTAAAACAACGCAAACAGCAAATACACAATACTATCAGCAATCATCAGTCATTTGTGGTGACTTCCCCCCATCTTTCAGTTCTGCGTGTCACTTTTCGTTTTATTTTTTTCTTTTCTCCTCCATCCAGGTTGGCATGACAACAGATGAAACCAATGGCTTTATTCGGCGATCCAGCAATCACACAATACCCATCAGCCCCCTCTGCTCAGGCCAGGCTATCCGAAATCAATCTGAACCTCGCCAAACAATGTTGCCATGTCACCGTACACCTGACAGGTATTGAGGTATTCAGCTCATGTCCTGTATCACGCTGGGACCCCCCCTCCGTCCCATTACCCACCCATTCAGAGCAGTCAAAGCCCAGGGCTCAAGCAGGCAAAACTGTTATGATCCTCTGGGTTTGGGCTCAGATAAAGCGCAATTGAGGAAACACACTGAAGCCTGTGTTTGGCCGATATACAGATACAGAGCCATTCGGAGACCTCAGTTGACATGAGATAGGGAGGTCTTGTATAAAGACTGAAAAAAATTCATTGATGCCCCGTCTCACTAATGAAAGAAACAAATTACACACGAACCGGTGTAATGACTGGTCTGAGATGGGAAAGTGTGGTTTTATATTACTGAGACGATTAAAGCTATTGTTGTTCAAAGTGCTAAAAGTCACATGCTCCTTTGTGTTGGTGCACTCTGGAGAAGTTTGACAGCTGGACGCAGTCACATTTTTACAAACTGTTGCTCTGCAATTTTTCCATAGAGGCCTGTGAAAGCGTATGACTTCATTAATCTGCGGTCACAGTTAATCAGTCACCTCATTAGTAAACAGGCACATCCAAAGCACTTCACAGTGCACTAACTGTGGAGACAGTCACTTGAGTGAAGTCATCCATCATTTATCTATATGTGTCATGTGATGTTAATGTTTATAAAACAATCTTAAAAGCTGTTCATTGTTAGTTCATGTTGGCTCAAGCTAACATTAGCTCATTAGTATTTGCGGAAATTAACAAAATTAAAAGACTGAAATAACAATGAGTAACGCTTTGTGATAGTTAACACTTGTTTTAATTATTAACTAAGACTTTTCCCTCAATAAATTCTTAATTTGCTGCTTATTAATAGTTAGTTAATAGTTAATATTAATAGTTAGGCATTAATATGTGCTTAATTAGCACTAATGGCTTATGTTCTAGTAATACGCTTGCTAATAAGCAACTAATAGGTGTAACCGTAAAATAAAGTGTTACCGCGTTTTTCATTGTTAGTTCATGTGCCTTTGTTAACAAATGGAACTTTTTTTTGTAAAGTGTTACTATTTTTAATAAAGAAATGGTCTGGGTTATGTGTTATTGTACTTTGAAAGTGATATCTCCAGGATGTATTCTGTCATCTGTTCTAAATTTGAACTAGTTAGTATTGTTAATTTGACCTTAAAATAAAGTGTTTCTGTGAATTATATACTTATTGTGACAGTTCAGATAAAGTTAGTTGGACATAAAACTACTGATGAATGGTATTGGTAAAGCCATATGAGTTAATAGCTTCACTGATAACAGTTGACTCCTAATCTGAATATTAAAATTTAACTAAATCTAAATGAACTTTATGATATATTAAGACACAAACAACACCTCGTTGCTCAGATCTTTGACCATAAGTGAAAGTCTTCTTCACTGCATCCTGCTGATCGCACCCCGGGTGATCACTTTAATCCTGACCAGATGAGAATTCAGCATTTGATATTATTGCTACAAGAAATAATCAGCTGCTTGTGCTGGTAATAATTTAGTTTTTGGTTTTCCTGTTGCTGACTGAGGCTTTTTATACAGCTAGAAATGTTTATATCTGTAGATCAAATCATGTCCCAAAGGACAATTAACCAGAAATTCACCCAAATTGCAGCTAATTTTATGTTTTCCACTCTTATTTTTTCAGTCTGTTTATCTTTCGTTCTCTTTCTCAGAAACTCCTTCCTTTTTTCACTCACAATGTTGTTGTTGTTTTTGTATGCCCCTGTAGCTGCAGTTTTCCTCTTCGGGAGGGAGATGTTATTAATGGCGAATGTGAGTACGAGTGGTAACCTGCAATTGCTACCTTAAAAAGGTATTTCTGCCTGATTTAACTCATAAAAATTTACTTTGCTGAGATAAAATGCATGCATTTAGGTGATATTAAACAATACCGTTCACTTGCACAAAACCATTGTTAACCATTTCTTTTTATAGATGGGTAATCAGTTGTGTCCTTTAAATGTATTGCAAGTTTGACCTTCTCTTATAAATGAACTATTTTTTTTCATTATAAATTAGCAGCACATCATTCCCAGCAATAAGGGAAAATCCCAGATTTTCTACATGCTTTTGCCCCCACTGTATGCAGACTTTTAATATCTTTCGATGGGGCTAGTTTTAGGTTTTGTTTAGATTTTTTTTGCACGACCGCTATAGTGCCAGGAAAAACAGTAGACTGAGAATGAGGAATGTGTGTTGTTTGCTCAGGCAGCTGGTTAGTAACTCCCGTCTCGTTTCATTTCACCCCTCTCGTTATTCTGTCCTTCCTTCCCTACGTTTCTCAATTCCCACTGACCCCAGGCGCGCTCCCATCAGCCAGCGAGCCGGGCCAGTGTCGTGGTCAGAGAGAAATGGAGAACGAAGCAGGAGTGGAGGGAGGGACACACACACACACACGTGAGTGCTGCCGAGAAGTGTTAATAGTTATTGATCCGCTGTGTTTTTAATGTGCAGCGTGGGCCGGCTGCCACAGCGAGGTGGGGGAGACAGACACACAGAGAGCCGATGTAATAGAAATCTCGCTCCCCTGTTTTTTGCGCCGCGTCCCTCCCCTCTCTTCCATCTCTCTATCTCGGGCTGTAGATTGATCTTCCTCTTCCTGCTGTTTGGGGCTCTGTCATTACCCTCTCTGTCATTAGAGAGGAGTCAGCAGCCGGGCCGCCCTGCCCGCATCACTCTACACAGACAGCTCGACTCATCCCTCACACTGACTCTACATTTATAACAGCAGCTGACACACACACACACACACACACACACTCATGCATCCAGACCAGAAGATCTCGAAGCCTTTACTTGTGCTCCAGGGGTCTGAAGGTTTTACCAGCACACTGACAGCACTGTGATCTTCAAAATACAGATGAACTAAAACACACCTATTGATTTTTTCTTTAACATTTACATTTTGCACGCTTGTTTTAACTGCATTCACCGACCCTGCTGTCTAAAAACTAGTATCATAAGATTTTCTTCATTAAACTTATCATACTAATTTACTTTGCTTGACAAGGTAGGCCTGCTTGTTATTGGCAATACCATTATATTTTTTTTCAATAAATACAGCATGATTTTTATTTATTTATTTGGTCCCACTTTATATTAAGTGTCCCTAATACCTGTGTAACTAGATGTGTATGTCATATGTAACAGTGTAAGTACACATTGCTACAAAGTATCTACAGCTGTAATATTTCTGTAACTACACACATGTAACAACCTTCAGAATGGTGTGTGTAAGTACAAATGTGTAACAGGACATTGGTAACAACACTTTTTTGACGTCACTAAGTAGTCATGAAACAGGAATTACATAGCTACATTATGTAACAGCAGTATGTATAAGAGTAACTGGAACAGGGGGTGATCAGGTGTAGTTGGGTAGGTATAGCGATATGTAAAGTGGGTGGAGTTGGTGCACCTCTGTAATACCAGTGTATATACATAAAACCAAGCAATCTTACTAATATGACAAAGCATTTTAACCATCCTGACAAAAACAATATATAAAAATAATGAAATAGTACTACTTAATACAACATTATCTTTTTGTTTAGTTATCAAAAAGTTTCATTTTGTTATTTTATTATCTAGTCTGATAATATTTGAACTCTGTAAACTAGTTTCAACTAATGTTTATTATTGGGCATGTGCAATATTGACTGTATATTAGTGCTTTTATAGCACATATTAATGCCTTATTCTACAGGACCATATTTTATATGTCTTAATCATACCTAAACCTTACTATTACCTTCAAACCACTAAAAAGCAGTAATCAGGGGTTTATTGAGGGCAAACTCTTAGTTAATAGTGAATATGTGTTATCTTATTTTCATAAACATAAACCTGCTGAAGTTCCCTTATTTTTGGCAAATGTGAAAGCACTGGATACTGCATTGAGATCCACAGTCCAATCAAATACATTGTTGGTGCCTTTTACATAAAGTACTGTATGATTTTCATAATGTAAATCTGTTTATTTTATTCATTTCTAACTCAAATGCTCTTTGGCCCCAATTAAAAAGTATTGTTTTTTTATCCCTCTCAAGTGAATTGTAAAACAAAATCATAAAGACTGTCTGCAGCGCAAGGACTGAACACCTATCAGCATGCTTTTATCATTAACGGAACATTTATTGCACAAATGCAGGGTACTGTGTTTTTATTTGAGCACATTTGCACATGAAATACGACTCTTTAGAAATGTCAGTAAATTAACCATTTGATTATTGCTCTGTTCATTTATTCATACATTAAAGGCTATATTTGCCGGTGTTTTGTACTGTTGTGTCTTCTTTTGTTATGCTTATTAAGGTCTTTATTAAGCTGACAGATGCAATGCAAATGAAGTTATTACTTATGATAATTGTTGTTTTGTTGGTGTGAGCGGCTGAAGGCCAGTGATATCTGTCTGTTTGTTGCTTTTCGATGGAGATGTTAAATGTTTCAGATGAAAACACATTCTGCTTCTTCGGAACCATTCTGGTAAAGACAACTTGTCAGCCATTACTGCTCCGTATAAGTGTGTTGCTGTGCAAATCCATCGAATGATTCCGATCTGAATGCTTGGCCTAGATTTCTCCAGATGTCTGTGGACCCTCACCCCGGGGGTCAAACCTCACACACGTGGGAGCAGTTTGGCGATGAAGAGAGAGGAGTAAGAAGACACCTGAGGAAGCCATCGTGGAAGCCCACCAGTGACACACATGACGGTCACTTTCCGCTCTATTTGTTGAAGCACGAGGGTTCAACAGATCAAAATCTCAGTCTGTGTACGTTTCCGCTTTAGAATTCCGCGTAAATATTTGACTACTTTCGCCGTCTCCACTTTGCTCCCGCGAGACGCAAATTTCATTGCAGAACTATTAAAATGTGAAGGCTCGGGTTATGAATATGAATCGCTCGGCATTTACATGTATCATTTGTGAAATGACGCAGAATGAATTTTCTTCGCAGAGAGCGAGAGAAATTACAGGCTGAGCTCCTTCTTGGAGGAGAGTCCTGAATATCCTTTAGCATTGTGAGGAAATGTTTAATCTGTCTCCCGCTGGGAAACAGAAGCCTAATGCAGTATCTCGGTGCCTCTGCTGTCTGCCGGCAGAATGGCGGAGACATTTTAATGCATTTCAGAGTTCTTCTCTAGGTACGAGATGATGGACGGAGGAACCTTATATTTGCGAACACCCAGGGTTTAATGCACTCAGCGCCGCTCGCCGCCTTGTCTTCCAGCCAACAAAACATGTTCCGTGGAATAAAAGAAAAAGCAAAGCACAAAATTATTCTCCCTGCCTTCTATCAAGCTCCTGCATTCAGCAGCGCGTCTGAAGGGCGCGTCAGTCCGCCTGCCTCTCTCAGAGAGGTAATTATCCTTTTTCCTGTCACAGGGCTCCAAATGATCTCTAACCACTGGGGAGCTTTTTTAGGGGCTCAGCTTTGTCAATAGGAAGTCGAAAGAGCTTTAATTTTCAGACAGCTGCACATGTACTTTCATCTCGGCATTATTCCCCTATAGCGGTCATCTATCCGAGCGCGAGCGCGAGCGCTCCTTTTGTTTGTGACGTGGGGCCGCGCGCGCGCGCCGCATTAACATATTTATTTATAGACTTACACTTTTCTTACAGTCATTTTTGTGTAACAATTTTCACACTCGACATTGTCTGTGCAATTTCCCTTTCAGTGTCTCTCTCTGTTTTCTCCTCTCTTTCCTTCCCTTTCAGAAAGAGCCATGAATGGATGGAAAATTATCACAATTACTCACATAATTGAGCCGTCTTTGTGGCAAGTGCGGCTCGAGGAGCCCTTTTTCCATCAGCCAAAATGGTTTCATTATAGGGGTTTTCATATTCCCTGACACGGGGCACGGAGGGGGGAGGCGGGCGGCGAGGGGCTGAGAAGCGCTGTACAAGTCGCTGGGGGAGAAGGGCGGATCATTAAGGTCACAGTGGGGATAATTATCTTGACTATGGAAAGAGCATCCAGCACCTTTTTCCTCTTCCCCACCACAAAAGCACCGTCCCTGGCCTTTCGGCACAAAGAACTTTGGAATAAATGGAGCTTCCACCTACAACTTGTTCACAAAGAGAGAGACTTGTATCAACATGACAATTTTCCATTATTAAGACTAATGGCGGGCTGCCTTGGGAGATCAAGGGGAGAGGGGAACGTGTTCAGGTGTGCTGGAGTACTGACCTCTCCCCCGTCTTTGTTTGGGACTTAACTCCGAACAAAACCCCTAAAGGGGCTGGAGAACCCCCTCCGCCGCGCCTCATTATTTCATTACAGAATTTGCATGTTGCCCGTCTTTGTGGGGCCATTAATTGGACAATGGGAAGTGCATTTGCGACGGTGTAATCAAACCTTGTTTCAATATGCGTAAAGGAGAGAGCAGACTAAATAAAGCGATGTTGCACATGATGCAGGCAGCTGTTTGAAATCATCATCCGCAGGCCTCGGTGGGTCCGAATGGTTCTGCTTTGCCAGGCTCTAACTTTTATTGATTTTAATTTGCTGCTTAGTTTGAAGATTTGATGACTGCCTGTCTCAAACCTGGAGACACAACAAGCACAAATACCACGAGCCGTGACAACTCCGCAGTCGTTTCTTTTCCTCCTCGTCGATGCGTTAAGCAAGCGTCTGTCGGGCGGATTTTTCTATTTCTCCCAGTAGCACCTAACTCAGGTAATTGGTCATTTTGGGAGGGCAATTTTGGGGCAGGTGGGGGGATGCTGGGCAGTCTGTCCTGACCCCTGCCGCTGAGGTAATGACGGAGGGAGGCTGGCGGTCACCTGCGGCCCAGGTGACTGATGGGTGTAGATGAGCAGGTAGCAGAGGATTCCGAGCTGATCCCGTCCAATCGCCCACAAAACCGCTGCTGAATCACAGCCGTGCGTTTTGGTAATCGCGTGACACGCACACCTGTCATTTGCTGCTAGATTTCATATTTTAGAGAATGAGCGGTCTTTTGAAGGCCCCGTGATCTTTCACTAAATGAAGCCTGCCCAGGAAACCGTAACGATTGGTAGATTTAACACGACAGTTTATTTATTTATTTCAGCAAACATGACATCAAAATGATTCAAAGGGTTGCATAATATAACGTGTTTTAATAATAATGTGGTCTTTCTGTCCATAAAATAGCATGTGCTAATGTGTGCATGTCTGTCTGCAGGTGAGAACCACTGGCCAGACATTTCTATGTTCTCCCAAAACGATAAGACCCTTCAGTTGAAGCATAATAATAATAACAATAAAATAAGCTGTAACTGTAAGGATAGAACTGAAAATAATAATCAAATAATAATACAAATAATCCAGGAGCGTAATACATATGAAATATCTAAAATTCTCCACACTTAAAATCCATTTTAAAACAAAAATCAACTGAATTGATCTCCCTAGACTTTTAGAGAATTACAGACAGATTTAAAACACAACAAAAGAACCTGTCAGAGAACTGTGAAATTCTGTATTTACAAATATGGTAACACTTTATTTTAAGGTATCCTTGTTACACATATTTACTATTATAATGACAATGAATTATGCATAATTACATGCAACTAACCCTACCACTAACTACTGTTAATATTTCAATGCATAATAATACTTTAACAAGAACACCTTAAAATAAAGTGTAACCCAAAATGCTTTGAGTCACAATTGAGAAAAAAAGGAACATGAGTGATTAAATTGTGTTTAATTCTGTTCCAAAAGCGTCTTGTTCTCAGCTCTTGGTGTTCTAATGGAAACAAAACCTTACAAACCCAGCAACTGCATTATTTTAACATCACACTTAACCGTTCCATACTGATTGACACAGTAATCTGTGGTTACACCTCAGAGTGTCCTCTCTCTTTCTCTCTCTCACACACACACACACACATGTTGCTCTCAGTCTCAACAAATACTCTCACAGAGTCTCTTTGTCCATTGGAATTCAGTGGAGCAGCAAATTGAAGGTGCTGCCTGCTTAAAACCCTCCAAGAGAAACCCAGAAAACCCACAGCTGTTTTAACATCAGGATTGATCAGATGCTCTGAAATTGGATCATTACGTCTGATCGAATCTGGCGCTGTGTGTCTTTGCTGCTGCTAGGAAGCACAGGGCTGAATTCGTATGAGCGGCTGTGTGTCGCTTTGTAAATAAGCTGTAATTGTAAGTCCCTGGGAAAACACTGGACCAATGTACATCCCCAAACACAGAGCACAGACGTGTTCGGTTGAGATGTCATTGTTAATGCTCTCTTAATAACATTTTAAACAGCTCCACTTAAACCTGATTCGTTCAGTCCAAATATGTGGTGGAGGAAATCTAAATTGAGTCTAGGGCTTTTTTACACTCTCATTGTCAGCATGTGTGTTGTTATGGTATGATAATGGTATCATATTCCATTTCATAAGTGCTCTGTCTCTTTAATTTGAAATACCCCTCCATCATAATGCAGGGTCTGTCAGTAGGATGCACTTTCACACGAGGCAAACACATGAAGTGTAGATTGAATTAGAGATTATGTAGTGCACTACAACTTATTTTTGTCGGAACTGATCTACTGCAAAGCACAACAAATGCCAGGTTTACTTTGATAAGTTTGAAAGCTAGTAAACAAATTGAGTTCACATTTGTTTCTATTAAACAACCGCATTTGAATTGACCCGGTTTAGAAAATCTGAATGTAAAGATCATGAACAGATGCTAACACAAAAGCATGTGCTCTTCTGGCAATAAATTAACATCCAGTTACATATTCTGTGATATCTTAATACACTACATCCATGAAACTCGATGAATGTCATTGCGATCGATTTTCAGTTCCATGGTGATGTTGTCTTGCAATCTGCTAACAATTTTTTAAATAATTAGACATCTGTCCGGATTTGGCTTTGGTTCTCAGGAACACTTTATCAACAGGACATCTCGTGGGTCACACTAACCAGAGAGCTGGTAGGAGAGCTTCATACTGAAACAATTAAAAAAGAATCCTGTGCCACCAAAAACAGAAACTAATCAGGGACTTTGGCTTAAATTTACTCCGGACGCAAATTCGGAAGTCCCTTTACAGCTGAGAATCAGACTCTGCTGAAAGGCTATAAACTCAATTGTCTCTATTTGAAGCAGTTTTTCAGCTCATGTCGGGATCAGAAGCACACACACACACACACACTGAGTGGGCCTGAACTGGTGTGGTGCACTAAATCAGGGCAGCATAGCAGGTGTTTGACTCTCATTCTTGATGATCCTCTTCTCTGGAAAGTGCTCTAACTCGTCATCTCACATGCTGCTTTATTTGAGTTGCGTCTAAACAGAAAACTGCTGTGGTATCATTCTGACACGGTGGGCAGTTGGACTGAGCTCTGTATTTATTATGGGAATGACCACATGGATAGTAAGATAACTGTTCTGTGGTGTCATAATTTCATGTAAGAGAGACCAACGTTTTCCTGTCGTCCTTTGAAATTAAAACCACTTTTGAAAATGCAGCAGAATCTTTTGGTTCTAAATATTGAAAAAAAAAAAAAAAAAATAGATTCTACAATAAAATAAAAGCCTAGTGCAGGAGACATGACTCTAAAGTTAGCTATATAGTTTGGAAGAAAGCCTGTCTCTTTCTATACTTTATATCTGTAGATCTAACAAACATATACTACTGTTTCTTTGCTAAAATTGTATATATTCAATATTCATATTCAATAATAATAATAATAATTTAATTGCATTATTATAAATCATTGAGAGCATTTGCTAAATAAATAATGCACACGTTGTGAGTGCGTAATTATCGGATTTAAAGCTAGTTCTGTTATATGAAATTGTCTGTCCTTATTCCACACAACTCTTTATATATGTGTATCTCATAAATTCATAATGATGGAAGACAATAGACACGTGTAACTTGTTCAGTTTGTTCTGAATGGTGATAATTATCGGCTGTAATACTGTCATTATTTTCGCTATTGATGAGGATCTCCGAGGTTGATTGCGAATGTCATTTGAAATACAAATTGCTTTAAATTGGACAATTTTGAGGATGGTGGATATCTAACAGGTATTTGTCGAATGTGGTCGTCAGTCCATATCATCTGGGAATCGTGTTGCTGCCAGTGACATTTTTATTCTGGCGTTTTTCTGATTTCACTGTATTTTATTATGACGGAATGTAAGTGAACACACGTGGAGATTATGACCATTTCGAGGGAGACTGGGGAAAAGACAGCCGCAGAGACTGCGAAAGAGAGATAGAAATAAGAGGAGGATGTGGAGGTGTGATCCGCGTTGGGAGTCGCACACAAACGGTACGACCAGTCTCATTCTCTTCTGAGTCTTGAGAAAACGAGCGTTTTTATTTCTCTCTTCTCTTGGCACGTTAGTTATCGATGGGATATATCTCCAGCTCGCGTTGTTATCGAATGTCTAAACAAAACGTTTGATTGAATTGCTGTGTCTGTCATGAAACGTGTTTCTGAAAAGCTGCACATGGGGAAGATGTTACAATCGGTTAGAGTTACTTCACGCGTCGCCTTATAATTTTACACCAATATTTTAATGTCACAGTTATCCAAACCGTAACAAAATGTTGCTTGTTCTTTGAATAGGTTTGACGGATTATAAATGATTTAAATAATGAAATCTGTAAGCAAAGAGTAAGGCCCGTGTTCGGTGTAATGGCAGACAGATAACTCTGCGGCAACAATTCCCCCAGTCTGGTGGTCAAATTTATTTGAATTCATTATCAATCAAAATAATGCAATTGCATGATTTTTAACCTTAATGGTTTCTAATTTTGCCTCCTTAATCTCGTTGCAGAGTCAATAATAATAATGCAAACATAAGATTTTTATTTATTATTATTATTTTTTTATGTATTTATAAAAAAAAGTGCGTTTGCAATTTTTAACGGTTCAGTAAGTAGATAATAGAGTTTATTCGATTTAAACTGCAAGTGTGTGCAATAGAATTCTGTGTAAACATTTAAATGTAGGCAGTGAACGTGGGGACAAAATTGCTTTGGCGTAGATGTGTTATTAGTTGGTTTGTTTTAATGGTTTTATTATTATTATTTATTTATTTATTTAACTTTTCCTGCATTATTGGACCTGCTACATATAGTTCAATCACACTTCAGCTTCACATTAAACACTAAAACCTGCGGAATTTATTTCTTACAATAAAAAAATAAGCCACAACACCGCATTGTCAACCTAATTCAGATCTGATAGGATTCGACAGATAACAGCAGCTGTTATCAAAACCGACCTGTTTCTCTGATCCTCAAGCGCAAAAAAAAATCAACCCACGCGCGCGCGCGAGTGATGTGGATCCGCACAACGCTGCGAGTGTTAAATACACAGCTAATTATGCGTATGAAAATTAAACAACTGTGTTATGCTAATTTAGCTGGTTTCAGCTGTGTCTTCAAGCACTCGAGACTAGCATTTTAACTAAATGAATCATCAAAGTAATTCATCTTTGCTTGGAGACACAAATTTATACCTGTACTTAATCCTATTTGTTAGGTGTTAAATGCGAAGCCGTGACCAGCAGAAAATTCAAGAGCATGCTAAATTTATCATATCGAACTTTTTTCTATTTTAATGTCAGATAATTGTGTTTGCTTTTGTTAGCACTTATTTGTATTACACTTGTACTTTAGTACTAATAGTAATAATGTCATGGCATCATTATTAGGCTTATTATTATCCAATGTGAACATAACTCGTTAATGATTCATTTTAATGGGTAGTTTTATGCGGTAATGAGCACTTTTTAAAACCAAATCTCAAATAACAAAACCAAACATCATTTTAGGATATTTTTACGTTGTGTGTGGTAAATGTTGTGGCTCGGCAGGGAGGTGTTTGAGCCCTCCACGCACGGCCTATATGCGTCTCGGTCCATTCCCTAAATTTCTACATTAGCATTGCACAATAGAGTCACAGGTTGGTCTTATTTCTTGAGTTTATCAGGTCCGTCCGACCCGACCCTCGGATTACCAATCCGCGTCGCTCTTGGAGGGAGTGGACCAATCAGAGAGCACCTTGGATAAATATTCATGATTCCCTGATTCAAACCTTTGAGCGAGTTTGTGTGGATCCACAGCATCGTACCTAGACTTTTCACAGAGACAAACTACATTTTCTTATGAATGGAAAGTGAAAAAATCAGTTGAGCTTAAATTGGGATCCATCCTTCACTCAGATCATAGAAGAAAACAAAAAAGCAGGGGGAGAGAGAGAGCGAGCGAGAGACATGACCATGTCTACAATACCAGAGAGTCTAAACAGCCCAGTCTCAGGAAAGAACGTGTTCATGGAATTTGGGCCACCGAGTCAGCAAATGTCGCCTTCGTCTATGACCCACGGACATTATTCAATGCACTGTTTACACTCGTCTGGACACCCGCAGCACGACAGCGCATACAGCCCGGCTCCGTCCTTCCCCAGATCTCTGCCTTATCCATACGTCAACTCGGTCGGTAGCCATTCCTCCAGCCCGTACCTCAGCACCGTGCAGACTTACCCAAACAACTCGGCTTTGGCGCAGACCAGACTGGAGGACCCAGGTAAGAGCTGCTGCGTGCATGTCTTTGGTCTTCGCTGGTCGTTGCGTTCGTCGGCGCGCTGCGAAAATGTTGGACTGGAGTAGCCCAGATGTGCTGTTATTAGGCTTGGTAATTATTTATTGCGTAATGCTATAAACAATGTATGCAATTAAGGCTAATTATACCTAAAGTGCCGCCTGTAAAACTTGTGCACAGTGATGTGAGCCGCGCTGCATGAACAGTCGGTGAGACAGCTTCTTTTCTTTCTCCCTCCCAGCGCCGGAGTCAGAGAAAAACACCGTGGTGGAAGGAGGAGAGGTTCGTTTCAACGGGAAGGGCAAAAAGATACGCAAACCCCGGACCATCTACTCCAGCCTCCAGCTGCAGGCTCTGAACAGGAGGTTCCAGCAAACTCAGTATCTGGCTCTGCCGGAGAGAGCCGAGCTCGCCGCGTCTCTGGGGCTCACGCAAACACAGGCATGTTGCGCCTTTTCGATAAACCGATTGGATTTTGTGAACGAATTTACGCAACCGTTCAAAACCCACTGCTTTATTAACTGCATCTTCTCGTTTTGTAACGCGGGGCCTGTAGCTAATCAAGGGTTGCGTCTGTTTGAGGGAGACATTTAAAGAGAGTTAAAGTCATGCGTAAAACGATTCGATTGCATGCGATAACAGAACCAGATGCTGTAGCTCGCTCTGACTTTTTCTTTTCTTTTTTTTCTAGGTGAAGATCTGGTTTCAGAACAAACGCTCCAAGTTTAAGAAACTGATGAAGCAAGGCGGAGGAACAATAGACACGAACGCTTTGGCTAACGGGCGCGGACTGTCCACCGGATCTCCATCCGTAGCGCCCGTCTGGAGCTCAACAGCCAGCGTCAAAACATCCACACCGACCTCGTATATTCCCAGTTACACCTCATGGTATCCCACAGCACACCAGGACACTATGCAGCAGCCGCAGCTCATGTGAACCAGCACTGCTGACACAACCCCGCCCCTCTATCCACCAGTGGCCCAGTTCAGGGGACCCGACACAGGCCTTACACACACACTGGCCCTCCGCAGCCCTGACCAGATGCGATCCGGAGACGCTCTCTAAAAGACACCTGCTGACACACGCGAAGGTCGTCTGCGCCGGAGAGGAAACGCATCTCTTTTTTGAATTGAAGGGAATGCCGGGAAAGTGGGTCAAATCAAAGCTGCTGCTCTCCCCCGTTCCGTGACTTTTTTTTTTTTGATGTGTAAAAAAAGAAAAGAAAATGAAACTGTACCTAGTCAGAAATGTATTTCATTTTCGCCAAATTTGTCATTTTCCGTAAGAAAATTGGAATTACCGGTTTGTCCATCCACAACAAAGTGCTGGGCTGTGAGTGAGAGCGACATGAACATCACACAGAAATGCGCTTTTTCCAAAAGCTCTTGTGAAACGCCGCGCTCATGCAGTCGCTCCAGGCTTCGACGTGGCGCGGTGAATGTGTAAAAACTGGGATAAATCACACCGTGAGCAACGTCTCGAGTTTTTCCCCATTTTAAAGGGAACAAAGAAATCTTTAAACAAAGTTATTTTGTATGTGTGGCGTTTTGTGTTTATTTAAATATAACTTATTTAGAATTTTTTTTTTAATCTGTTTGTATGTTTTATTTAAAATAAATGTTCTTTAAATTATGATGTGAGGCTGCACTATAAAATAGAAACACTTCCCTCGGATTTGAACCCAATTTGTAAAGCCGAGTGGTTTTTTTGGATCCTACAAAGAGAAGCGGAGTGCAGATAAACGCGTCTATCATCACCGTTAGATGGGAAGTGTTGACAGCTCTAATGTACAGAAATAGTCGTTTTCGTTGTGTACTGAATAATTTGTGCAAAAGGATCTAAACATGATTGTGTTGATTAAAATTCATGTGTCTTTCCGTTTCACATTGAAAAATAGTTTTATAGCTTATACCGGTCACATTAATTTATTGTTTTTGTTTCATGGAGTCTTGTATAATGTGTAAACTCGAACAGTAAAAATCTGCTTATGAAAGAAGTTACAAAATGTCATCGCAACGTTTATTGCTTTGCCAAAAAATGAATGGAACTCAGGTAACTGATGACACAACTGAACTAATGCAAAAAATCAAACTTGTTTTGTAAATAAATAGGCCTATCTCAATATTTAACCAACTTGTTTTAATGTCCAAAAGAGTTTGTTGTCTACAGATAACGCGCTTTTCAAACAAATAAAAAGCATTTTGATCATTAAGAAAAGAGCCGTTTTAGCCTCTACAGGCACTAAATTATTGTATAATAATTTATATAAAAATCTCAATATTTGTTTTGCTCAAATTGGACGTTTTGTGTCTTTTTTTTAAAGACACCTCTAGCTTTTCGTTGCAATCTGAACCGCCGATTAATCTTGTGGTGGTTTCTGTAACACAGTAATTCCTCCGACAATAAGGGCACTTGTTTCTTTTCACTTTCGTTTAGCCGCTATAAGCTCTTTTCTGCTCTTGTGTGGTTGCTTTTGAAGGCCGTGTGTTAAGTGAATAATCGGGCAGGTGCCGCTCATAGAGGGGCAGATGAAGAAAGACTGGGGCTGGGAGGGGGGCAAATGCAGATATGTAAAGAATGACATGTTTAAAGTGCCTTTTGTTTGGGGCTGATGGCTTAACTGCGCATTTTAAGAAAATTCTGATGCAGATAGATGCCGGCAAGCAATAATAGAAGAATATTTCCTGAAATATCCATTTTGTATTTTTTTGTGGATAAATCCGTTCGATTCTATTAATAGTTTAATTTATTTGCTCAAATATTATTCTTAATAACCCATTGTTGATTAAATGAATAATGATAAAAAACGTATGCTCTAAAATTGGATTTGAACCATAAGATTTTAATATCCAAAATATATAGCTAAAGACCAACTAAGTTATTGGAAATTCAGTTGGCCTTGCATCTGCTGGTTGAGTATTCAGTTCTTACCATTGCAGTAGGTGCTGGGGGTAGAGCAATTATTGTGACAAATTTTGACACTCTTCATGTGTGGTCTTTAAAAATGGCCTGGTCAAAGCAGGAAATGGCCCCGTGCGCTCAATGCTTCAGCAGCTCTCTGAGACTTCATTAATACGACTCCAGATTAATAAAGCCTCTACATATAATGTTATTTTGTTATTATTATTATCGATAATTATTATTAGTATTACTATGTTATCGTTGATTAAACAATATAGTAGTCATATTGTTCTTGTTGTTTACAGTCTCTGCCGTGGTATCAGGTTATGGATCACAATGTTTATTAATTCGCTTTACGCTTTTGATGCTGTGTCCATTTTACCGGTTAAATTGCACTCCTCTGTTTATTCTCCTCCCGGTGATTTCCAGCAGTCTAGCTAATTTTCAGAATACGGATAAATAACGCCTATTTTCTCGATGAACATTTGTTAAAGATTGACTAGCACTGAAATGAATCAATGCAACAACTTGTACCGCAGATTTGATCAGAGTTACAAAAATATAAATGTAAAATAGTCTATATCTTAGCTTTTTTTCCCCTAAAAATATTCCAAACACTACTCTTGGGAAGGAATAAAAGAAGAAGCCGTGTTGTTCTGTCTCTTTCTCCGACATGCAGCTGTGGAGCAGAGAGGGTCAGCGTTATTTCACTCTATTCTCCTCTTGATTACGCGCCGGGCCCATCAAACCAGACATAATTACAGTCATTCCCTCCTTACTTATTCTAATGCAGCTTCCCATCTACGGGATAATTATGAGCAATTTTTTTCGCACGTGGAATCTTTTGTTAACAAAAGAGATAGCGCACTGAAAGAAAATTTGCTGTGCGATGGGGGGAAAAAGAAAAGGGAAAAAAAGAGAGTGAAATAGGTGCGCAGCGGTAGTTATAAGTAAGGCTGGCAAATTGCTTGCAGGTGTATACCGAGAGATTTGTCAATGGGAAGAGGGATCAAAATGAGCAAAAGCACAATGTCGGAGTGATGAAGGCAGAGGTGAAATTATAGAACAAGGGCTGCTTTATTTTCGACTGGATTCTATAGACAAACTATCTCGCAATTTCAGACAGCTTTATTAATGAGGTAGTAGACCACTCTAGTCTGATTCAAAGCAGCAAATGGTGTAGCTAGCTACTAGATTTTGTTTTCTCCACAAAACCGAATGAGATTTTCCAGCGAACGGCAAGTTTTAAGCCGCCAAATTCGTTTAAATTAGCCAGCAGTATAGGGAATTATTCGCTTAGTAGCGACGTTTTTATTATTGTTACTTTTACTATTTATACGTCTTAGATGCTCCATTAATTCTACATAACAAAACTGCAAGATACTATTCAGATGCAAAGCGCGCATTTCAAACCGCATCGTTTGATTTATCATAACACCTCGTAAATAATGTGGAAATTTTTTTTAAAGGTTAATAAAACATGCGTAAAATAAATGCGCGTCCTTCTTACCTTAATCTGCAAAGATTGGCAGGTCGTCTATAGCAGCTATAAGGTGCCTATCGGTCTTGAGAGAAGCAGAAGAATGTGAAAAGAGCATCCAGCAGTCATGGCATAGGTTCGGCTCTTTGGGTCCCAAAATCTGCCTCCTCTAGCTGGGCTCAGAGCTGACAGACGCTCTCCGAGCAGGAATGAAAAATCCTGCTTTATTTTCCCTCTTTATAGCTGATGGAAAAAATTGCTGATTATTAGCATAAATGTTTACTCCTCATTACGCTGATGACATTGTGCACTCGAGATCTTGGTAATCTTTGGGAAAATTATGAGTAATTTTTAAAAATTTAAAGCAGCAGTTACCATGCAATTCAGGCTAATTTTGCGTAGGCTCCAAACGGATATAATTATCGCGGAGTCAAGATGTTATGCTAAAAACTATGCATTGATATTACCATTTATTATGTACATACAACTTTGACAATGTTGATGCTTGAAATAGCTGGAAATTGTCTTGCGCAAAAATTACAGTCCATATTAGGACATCTAAAATTGCGAAGAATTATATAGTAATTGCAGGCTTTCAGATCGGGGAGCCAGAATGCTCAACTGGAGCAATTGTGGATAAAATTACAGATCAGAGTATAAATTAGGGATGGGGTATGGCATTTTTCAAGTTGTCTACAGGATTCCGGAAGTGTCTAAAACCACATCATTGCTAATCTTTCAGAGAGAAAGGCACGCAGAGCATGCGCTTGCAGACAGCTCCAATACACTTTTACATTCGTTTGCGTTTGCAAGGTGTGACACTTGTCCACGTTGAACCACCTGAGTTGAGAGACCTAATCAATGTTAACACGGACCATAGCCGTGTTTGCCAGATACACCGAGACAGCAAAAATATAGGCTGACAGAACCGGCGCAAAAAGCCGCTGGTGCATGCGGTTGAGCGTCTGGTTCGCTCCGCGTTTGGAATATGGGTTAACGTGATCCGGTTTGCTCGGAGGGCTGCTGTGCTGCACTTGATGTGACATTTCTTTGTTCTTGGTCTCGTTAAACCTTAACAAGAGCTCGTCTCAAGGGACGCGCGGCGTGGGTAAACCCTTCTGTCTTAACAGTGCGTTACTGAGGCCTTTACGGAAAGGCGCTCTAAAGGAAGCCGACCGCTATTGGTTAAACACGGCATTCCCGTTTCCCGTCCTGTTTATACTGTTGAACGGATAAAGTCTGGATCTTCTCGTGGATCTCCGCGGGGCACATTTCAGTGCGGGCGTAGTCTCAGCCCGGGGCGACACCATAACATCTTGTAATGTGGCAATCACTGACAGGATACATCCTCATTACAGCCGTCTGCTTTATAGCTTTTGAACCCTCAAATAAACAGATGCATGGAACACCAAAAGCAATAGGTGTTATTTGTATTATTTTAAAAAAGAACAACGGGCATTAAGCCACACTTGTAGGGAAAGCATTTCTCTTTTAATTTGAGAAGTCAACTAGCTGTGACACATAATTAATAACACCCTAGGCCTGCACTGCAATAAATTCATACTAACGTTTTTCAAAAAAAAAAAAAACGTTTTTCTACTTGATTTTTGGAGTTTAAAATTGTGCATGTTTTTCCTTTGATTTTACTTAACATTTTATTTGAGTAATTAGGCTAACACTTATTTGTTTGTTTGAAGTGGTGCATTAAATGTGCATGCATCGGTTTCAGCATGATGCATTGCTCAAATTCCCCTGCTTTTGTTCATATTTTCTACTATGCCTCTAAACAAATAAACAAGTTTTCCTTTGTTATATGGCGTGGAAAATTAATGTAGGCTACACGGCAGTCAAGTCCCTGTTACAAAGGCCTTGTATTGTGCGTGGGCTGGTGGAAGTTGTGAGAAATGTTTCCTCGTTGTTTGGCTCGGGGCATTTGTGAGCCTGCCTTTTTGGCTGCGCTGACTTCATAAAACGTCTGGAGCGCAGAGCTCTGACTCCAGAGAGTCTGAACCCAGCAGAACGCCTTCGTGCCGGGGCGTGTTTGCGCGCTCATTCCCAGCCCGAGGCGTTTCTATCGGGCTCCCCGAGCCCTCGTCCTGAAGTTTTATCTATCAGAAAATATAAGTAACGTCAAACCAACTGCCTATAGTGAATTTAAGGAAGAACCGTGTCCGTGCTGTTTTTTCAACCCCCCCCCAAAAGGTTGCATAGACTCTCTTGACCTACTTATTGCAGAGAAAGCTAGACACACCTGTCACGTTAGTCAACAAAAGGTAGCCTAAATTTGTGGGTTTTGTGGGAAACATTTACAAGACGTTGAGTCTCCAGCCAGACTTATTAAAGACTAGAGACTCAACTGGCGCCGGAGCAAAAAGAAGAAGGCGTGGACAGATCTGCGAAAAAAAAGAACCCATACCAACAGTGAACTAAACAGAGAGAAAAAATGCAGTCGAAATCCCCAATGAACAGATACATAAAAATGCATTCACATGAAAGGTTTTATTTAAATAAGTCTGAATCATTATAGTGTCAGAAATGTTTTCAAAATAAATATCCTAAAACAACGTACTCCAGAGAAAATATCCTTTTACATGTGAACATGACTTTAGGACAATCAGTAGCTTACGAGTGTTTTTCATTAGTGTTTTGTCCATATTCTTTAAAACAGTGACAACCCTATATGGTATACGAATGACAACATTATTAAATAGACGCGGTGGAACACACGTACAGAGACGGACGTCAGATTTCCAACTTACCTTACGCACTATAATACGAACAAAAAGTCTAAAAACAAATCAAAGACAGGCGCATGAAACACATTCACGGTGGAAAGAGACAGTTAAGTTATTTGCAAAAGGCACCGAACAGCTTCAGGTTGTGCTACATGTGCTCTTACACCCTGCTGCAATATTCACTCCATTAATGTCCGCATGAGTTCTCTAGGCTTTGGATAATAGTAGTTCACCGAACAACTGGTTTTAATCCACTGATGTACCACCCATAGAACAAAATAAATAAATACAAAAATAATTGTATATGTTTGATTCTTTAGTGTCTGCTTGTTGACTACATCGCCTGAAAAGAAACAGTGTTACGCCCAAAACGCACTGGCAATGATCAACGTGGCAAAAGGTCATACTGGAGAACAGGCCTAAAAAGTCATTTGAAGCAAGTTCGCAAAATGAATTCCCCAGTTTTTGTTTAGTGTCTGTCGGGTCAAAATATGGTCCCGGCGCTGACAGCTGTGTTGTGGTGAAGCGGCGGCTGTAGATGGCTCGCAGAGTTCGTGGATGAGTACCAGGGGTAGTTAGTCAGAAA
This sequence comes from Enteromius argenteus, assembly GCA_032357425.1. Taxonomy (NCBI): domain Eukaryota; kingdom Metazoa; phylum Chordata; class Actinopteri; order Cypriniformes; family Cyprinidae; genus Enteromius; species Enteromius argenteus. The sequence goes on from JAUCMR010000081.1 coordinate 242,489, forward strand.
GGAAGGGGTAGCTGTGCTGCTGTGGGACAAGCCCGTGTTAACAGTGCTCATTCTCTGGCTGTGCGCGAAGTCCCAGGCCACGCTGAGAGGCGGCGAAGGCTGAGGTGGGGACTCACTGGAGGCCACATGCTGCTCGGGTGGGATCTCTCCACTTTTCCACAGCTTCTTGAACTTCGAGCGACGATTCTGGAACCAGATTTTAACCTGAAAAAACAACGACAGCTCAGTATCTCAAGCAACAACGTACACCTAGTGAAACGGCTGTTAGATATCTGAATGATATTTTCCCAAATAAGATTTTTTTATTACCTCTGCGTATATAGAACTAATTTCAAATTTTGCACCCGTTTTGATCACTGTTTGTAAGAAAATTAAAGCACGGTAATAAGGCATCTATTATTATTATTATTAATTATTAATAATAATAATAATAAATCCAAATTTTCTTAGATCTGAAATTAATTACTATTTTATTTTAACAAACATAAAATGTATTTGCGGCGTATTTGTTTGCTGGTATTTTATGAAGTTTCAGAAAGCGTCCATACCTGTGTTTGCGTGAGGCCCAGCGAAGCTGCTAGTTCAGCTCTCTCCGGCAAGGCCAGATACTGAGTCTTCTGAAACCTCCTCTGCAGGGCCGCCAGCTGGAAACTCGAGTAAATAGTACGAGGTTTTCTGACTTTCTTTGGTTTTCCGTTAACTATTCGAATTTCAGGTTCACTTTCCTCTTTTTCTGGGGGAGAAAACAAACAAACGTAGTTGTAAACACGCTTGAGAGAATTTGAGTTGTCCCAAATTAATATTTTAAAATAAAACCTTTATACAATAAAACCAATATTTCACAACAGCATGCGCAATTAAAGCAACAAAATAATTATTAATGCATTGCATTAAACGTTGTTTTTTTTTTTACTATTTCTTAGTATTTATGCAAACACATTAGGCTAACGTTACAATGTTAAAATCAATTGTGACCACAACGCTAAGTGAGCAAGACAGAGATATTTACCAATATCTGCAGGAGTCGGCGAGGAGCAGGAGCCGTACGTGCTGTAGGGGCCAAAAGCGTTGCCGAAGCCCACTTCATATGATTTGGTGTTGTACTGGACGCTGTTCATGCTGCTGTTCTGGTACTGGTAAGAGCTGATCTGGCCGTATGGAGAGCCTGCGCATTGCCCGGCCTGCTGGTTATTATTGTAGTAGCTGCTGTCGGTAGCGGTGGAGACCGGAAGAGTCGGCGATTCCTGGGATTTGTGCAGACTGTGGTAACTGCTGGAGGTAATCTGGTTTGAATGCATATCTGTACTGAGGCTGTCAAAAACTCCAGTCATGTTTTTCATAACGCAAAAAAAAAAAAAAAAAATTCTTAAATGCCAATGTCAAATGTCCAACGAATGCGCGAACCCATAAAAGATCTCCTAACTAAATACGGTTTCTGAGTTGTGTTGCATTCCACTTTGGAAGGATCCAAACGTGGACTCGAAGCAAAGCAGAACTGTGATTGTCTGTCAGCAGAGGTGCGGGAGGACGGACATTTATCGCGCGTCACGGGGGAGGATGAACTTGTGCGCCTGAAGCAGCCAATGAATGCAGGATACACACAGCTCACATATGCATGCTCGTGGTGATGGTGAACTGCTGCACGAAACACACTTCATATGCTCTTTCGTTTAAAACATTGACAAATATATTACACAATTATATTATACATAATGCTTTACGTGGGCTATCATTAGTATAGCGTGTTCAAATTAAAAACGTCATGAAAACTTGGTTCATATTTTACGTATAGGTCTATATTCTGAATACATTAACGTCTTCTGTAAATCCCTATAACATTTGTTGTTTTATTATTTAAGCGTTTAAACCAACGCGCACAGCTGACTACGTTTGAATTACGCTTCAGGAGCTTTTACAGATGATGGGTTGCCTTTAACGCACAAATCCAAATTGCTGCATGCCTGGAAAGCAAATACAATGGAAGTGCACACTTTGCAATGCTTCTTCTTAAAATAGAGAGATGACTTCAACCCAGTAATTTGACTTTAGACTTCAGATTTGTTTAGATCTTAAACAACACTAAAGAACAGCTTTTTTCCTGCGTGGCATCCTGACCTGCTGCGACACCTGTTGGTGAAAACATCCCATTTTTCTGAGTTTACTGCTGTTGTCATATTAAACCTCATTCTAAAAATAAAGTATCTTATCATTTTACACAAATGCTTTTGACATTGTTTAAGAGTGTCTGGCTAAATAAAATGGCCAGATAACGTAGAAAGTAGAATAATAATATAATCGACAGCAAAATAAAGGCCAGTCTGTTATTTTACACCAGTGCTAACCTGGCTGTATCCTGCACTCATTCACTCACTCTTTTACGTATTGGCCATACAGACATTTATAAGAAAAATAAAAGTCGAATAAACAAAGCAGCAGTGGCGTTGTTGTTGCTGAAACTGTATGTAACTAAGATTAAATTTATTTGTCTATCGAGATTATATATATTAGGCATAGGCCTAAATAAAATTATAAATGGAAATCAAACAATAATCAGAAGAAAACTGTCCCTTTGACACATGCAGATTTCATTATTTATCATCTTAGCTCTCAGATCGGACACAGAAGTCCAAAGCAACAGATGGGAGTCTGAATTCATTTTTCTAAGCCGATGTGAGAGGCTACTACCAACGAATGTTCCACCATATATTGTTGATGTCATTTTGTAGATCTGAATCATTTTCCTTGCTTTATTTGCGTTGCCTACCTACCTATCATAGCAACAGACAGTCAAAGGTCATTTAAACAGCAGCAGCACCTCTACTGACAGCGCGCGGGATCACATCCTGTGCAGCGAATGTATCCCTCTCATCCTGAGACGCATGGATGTGAATAAGATTATATGATTTTTTTCCCCGTTAGGCTTGTGTTGGAGTCAATTCTGAAATCAGGTTGTCTTTAATAATTTATCTGTAATCTTTTTTTATTCATTATATTCGTTAGATCAGATAACATTTAGAATTTTCCCCACCTACAGGGCATGTCGTCACATTTCACTTCAACCCAATCTCACGAAAGTGCTATTGATACTCAAATCGACTTTAACGAGCATATATGCTACCCAATGAGGATTATGCCTGTGGGGTAGATGCGTGTCATATGTACGCAAAAACTGCGTATTATATGCACGTCAAACACGTGCGCAACTTATGCGCTCCAAAGTCAATTTCTGCGTATCAGTACCAAGTTTTTGTTTTTATTTGGCGTACTATTTATTCGTATTTTCATGAGACCGGGCTCTCTACTTCCATTTATTTGAGGGTAAATAAAGAAAACCATATACGCTGGAATCACTGTGGGTAAAACACACTGAACCCCTTGCAGAACGGAGAAAGTCAAAAGGTGTTATGCTGTGTCCCTCTCTCCCAGACTCACATACAGCACCGGGCCGCCAGGGGGCTCTGCTCTCCGCGCAATGGAAAGAACAGCAGCTACTATTTTGTAGGCCTATACACCGATTTACAGTTTGATTTACAAAACTTTTGTCTACATATCCTTTTATGGATAAGTATAAGCTAAATGTTATTACATGTTATATTGCATGATATTTGAATATATTTGAATGTTTAGTTTATTTCTCGTGTATTTTGTATTGGAGATTATTATAAGTATAGCCTATGCAACTGCACTACAGTAAGTCATTTGTGTGACGTTTCTACATCTTCACATAAACTATACCAATATGAACAGAATATAGAATGGTTATAACAACAGTAATGATTCGGTTGATAAGAAAAGGAAAGGAAGGAAAGGACGTGACATGTGGCCAAGTATGGTGGCCCATACTCGGAATTTGTGCTCTGCATTTAACCCATCC
>JAUCMR010000081.1:248706-265104 GCA_032357425.1 Enteromius argenteus
CCTGGTTCATTTCAGTCTGTTGTATCTTGCGTTAACATTACGTCTTTGTGAGTGTCTGCACTGTGATTTGTCTGCATAGATCCCTGCACTTTTGTTCAGCCTTATTTTGGTCTTTTATTAAATGTTTTGCATCCACTTAGAGTCTGCTTTGACTTCGTCCGCTGAGAAGCGGGATCGCGACTACTATCGCGGCTGCTTAGACCCCGAGTCGTTACAGTATCTTTTGTATGCTCAAAACAAGTCCAAATTAAGCTACACTGGACTGTAAACTAAAGCAGACTGACTTTTTTAGCTGTACAAATGATTAAAGAGGACTTTTGCGGTTCGGTGTAGAATGCACTAATAAATGCTTGAACATCAAAAAGCATTTAAAGTTCTTCATTAGGTATTCATCAGTCACCAGGGGCGAGTCAGTGTTGAGGCTGTACTGTATGAGAGGTCAAAGGTGAACACCACTCTTACAGTCATCATCAATCAGAGGCAGCAAATAAAGCATGCAGGAAATACAAAGCCACAAAGAGACTCCACTAGCTATTGTGAAATGTCTTCAATCGGTGGGATAACCTCACAGTCTTCCCAGCATGCTCTCTTTTCTAGAACAGTTGAGGATTTCTCCCTTTTCTCCATTATTGGAGAACCAAGCCTAAATATCTTAGGATCGATAATAAGTGGGGGAGGTGCAAGAGTCTGCCAAGCGAAATCCGGCCCCGGTTCACATTAATGGCTCCAGAGAGCAGAGCGCTGTGACGAATAAATCAAGTCCAGCACAGCCCTGTTCCTCCTCCAGTAGCTGCCTTTACACACAGTTAACTGAGCGCACATTCACATCTGAACTTTTGCAACACAGAATTCGGCACCACCATTAGGGAAACAATCATAAATTTCACATTTATTGACCTTGATGATGGTCAAATTCAGAAAAGAAACTCAGTATCTGTGCTAAATAAATATTTAGGCCTAAATTTAAGATTTATGCATTGAATTGGATGTAAAATTTCAGTAACACTCGAGTTCTCACAAATCTGTTCATTGTGAAACTATTTATTTTAGATTGAATGAAAAAAAAAGTACATGTAAGCTGGTAACCTGCAATTGTTACCTTATACCTTAATTGTTTCCATGATTCAGTAATAACAAAATACAGGACAGATGGCACATAGACGACTCTGAATAAGTTTATCAACTGCCATGTTTGTTCAGCATCAGTGTCGAACAGAGCTAGATGTCTATGGATGACATCCTAATGCAGATCAATGAACACAATGCACTCAGGGGCATTACAATTATTCACAACCCTCAGCATGCAATGGGTGCCATTTATTACCTTTAAATACATTCAAAAGAACTAAGGCTGTTCATGATTGATTTGCATAAGGAGTTTACGTGACTCTGTAAAACTCTTGTAAGATCTACATTTGCTTCTGTTGCATTGGGAATTGCTGAAAGTAGGTTTAGATGTCAGGGTAAAATTAATGGTAGGCTTAGAGTAACATCAACAGTGTAATAACAGATCTGCATACACTTCCAATGTAAGTACAGTCTAAAAACATACAGTTTTCAGTAACACTTTACAGTTACACTTTATTTTAAGGTGTCCTTGTTACAGTGTAATTATATATTTAAATTCTGAGTAATATTAATTAATTATATACTTACTATATGGTTAGGATTAGGGTTTGGTCTAGGGTTACTTGTAATTATGCATTATTTATTGTTATTACAATAGCAAGTATGTAACATGTGTAACAAGGACACCTTAAATTATGTGTTGCCCACTTATTTTACAGTGTCCACATGTGACATGTAATTAATACATAATAACTCTAAACTAAAACCTAATTTGAACCCTAAAATATTCAGCTTATTAGGGCTACTGAAATGCATAAAGCCTTACTTACAGGCTATTTCTGGACACCTGTAGATGTGAAGTCATGCAGTCATAATGAGCAGATGCTAAGCGGTATCAGTTGTGTGAGATATGCAGGGGGTGAAAGTGACTTGTGACTTGTGTGCATCAGTAATGAGCTGTGACCCGTCTGTCAGGCTCCGATCCCTCCTGCAGACCAACACTCAGTACAAACATCTAGTCTAGCCAAATAGCACTAGCCTCTGCTTGTTAGATAATTCCCCATGCATCAATTTCTATAAATAACATTTCATTTATCCATCACAACCACATTTAAGATTGCTTTAGGGGAGAGTAGGATGGTTGTTAGTTTAACCAATTAGAAATAAAATAGGGTTTGAAATCAATCTTATACATGAGCACCATCTTCCTGAGCTGACAGTAGAAGTTGTCTGAGTATGAAAATAAAAAGGATATATATATATATATATATATATATATATATACACACACACACACACACTACTAAAAAAATATAGGTTCTTAATTGTCATTGATGGTTGAAGAATCTTGAACATCCATGGAACCCTTCAAATGCAGAAAACATCAGAAAAACCCACTTGTTACTATTAACTATGACTTTTCCCTTAATTTGCTGCTTATTAATAGTTAGTGCGGTAGTTGTTAAGTTTAGGTGTTGGGTAGGATTATGGATGTAGAATAAGCTTATGTAGAATGAGGCATTATTATGTGCTTAATTAGCACTAATAAATGGCTTATATTCTAGTAATATGCATACTAATTGTTAGGATGGAGTTCCTCGTTGCTCCAGCAGAGGGCACTCCACCCAGATCTCCACCACATACATTGGACTTCATGTCCCATCATGCATCAATCACTCACACCTGCTGGTCATTTGCACTCATGCACCAGCAGCTGTTCCTCGTCACCACACCCCTTCTCACCTGCATTTAAACCACAGTCAGACACTCACTCACCGCGAGGTCTTGAATTCCCTAGTGTTTCATTTCTGAGCGTATTTCCCTGTCTTGATTCTCCTGTTTGTGATTTTTGGACTGTTTCTCTGGTTACCGATTGTTTGCTGCCTGCCCCAATCTCTGCCTGGATTCTCCACACTGATTTAGCCTGTCTCCGTTGCTTCTGTCTGCTGTTGTTTTGACCCTGCCTGTGTTTGACCATGCCTATTAATAAAAGCTTGAATTTGGATCCGCCCTCTTCTGTCCCTTTCATTACACTAATAAGAATAGATGTAACTGCAGGGTTACCAAAGATTTGTTTTGATTTTTATATTTTTAGAATGTCCTTTAAAATGGTTAATTAAAACCATAGAACACATTTCTTGAGATGTTAACAGATATTTACAGTCTGCATTTCAGTTAAAACACTAATAACACTCATACATGTTATCAATACTTGGAAATGTTTTTGTTTTTTGTTTTTTCCTGAGCAATTTCATTCTTCTAGTTTAAAAAGCCAGTTTACGTCACAAGGTGAACTGTTCACTGAAGATTGTTTCGGAGCCTTTATTTTAAAGAGTGTATATATTTTAGTTTTTGCTTTTGTTGTATAATAAATAAATAGAAAAGAAATAGATCGATAGAATACACAAAGAGAATATAGACTAGCTGTTATTGTTTTGTTTTTTTAAGAAAGCGAGCCATTAGTAATTGAACATTAGTAAAGTTGCTTTTTTTTAAAGAACAGATTTAGAATAGAGAGTGCTAGTGCTAGAGTTAGAGGGTCAAATAAAGATGGAAGAGATCATTTAATTTAAAGTCCATGTATGTTCCTTATTGGGATGGCACAATAAAGCAACTTTCACTTGCAGAAGTGAGGCAAGAAAAATGTTTTATATAGTTGATAACTGCAGTTAATGGATGTCAGCGGATGTTACTTGACAAAATGTTTGTTGTCTGAATCAGTAGACATCTGTTTAATTGGTAGCACTTTAGATTAGGAAACATACCTTGTTCACTATTAGTTTTCCCTCAAACTGCTAATTGATAGCAGGTTGTCCTCATACTCTTCACACTGATGCATATTTAAATGTATTTTTATTATTTTCAGACTGCATATATTATATAAGTCCTGCAGAGTGCACCAGACCTCACTGAGCTATTCATCTCCATGGTAACCTGCCCTAAGCATCAAAGCCCGCAGTTAAATTCCACCAGGTTACTCAAACATGCTGGCCATGTGTGGAGCGGGACAAATTAGAAAGTACACAGCTAGTTAATGTTTGTTCATCCCAGTTACTGCTGTTGAGGAAATCTAACAGGGTCAAGAAATCTGGTGTTTGCACAGGATGCTGTTTTGCTTTGTTTACAGCGCACATAGACACAACTGCTGGTGTTGACTCTGAGCAGAGAAAAGAGTTTGATTATGACTGTGAGGGCAACTGCTATTCTTGACTGTGAAGAGCAATACAGCATTTTCGTCTAAGTTTTATAATGCTAGTTTTAGATTATTGTAATAAAGCATTACTTTCAGTTCAGCTGCTTTTTATCTTTGATGTGTTGATACAATAAAGCATGCCTGTCAGTAGAATGTCTGAAATATGTGTGAATATTATATGGTATTATATTCAGAAAAACACTATTATAAAGGAATGTATATATCATTTCACTTCTGTTTTATAATTTGATTTTTGTTGATATCAGTGCATGTAAAATGACAAAACATGGAATATTCTACATTTAAAATTCGATATGTATAATGTGCCTGCCAGATTCAAAAAGGTATTACAATTTCTACTGCCTTCTTAATTGTTACTGTATTAAAATATTCCTGAAATGTCATGTCAGTGTTTGTTATTATTCAAAGTAATAATAAATTCATCTTTATTTTCAGTTGCAGGATGCATAATAGTCGCTACAAAACAACATTTCTTGTGCCTTTCACATGCCTCATAAAACACTGTGGTAACTTCCACATGATTAGCACAAGAATACAAGAAAATAACTTGGGGTTACATTGTTGAAAAATAATTAGAAATTCAGTACCATAGTGAAAAAATAAATCTATTAAAATGTATATGAAATACATTTATTTCATGCCAAGCATGAAACACAAATGCATCTACATATTTATATACCTAATAAAAATGCAACTATTTTTATACTAAACAGGTATACTTAAAGGTATTCTAAATTGGATCAACTAACTTTGTGCTTAATGCACTTTAATTCTGAGGAAGTAGTGCTGAACTAAAAATATACTGAAGTATTGATTGTGCTTAAGTGGAACTATTGCAAATACTTCAGGTACACTTTAAATATCTTGCGTTTAAAGACAGATATTATTCGTGCAGAAGTAGTACTCCAAATACAGTGTCAAAATTATTTTATTCTGTAATCGACAGTATGCCACACATGCATTCGACAGAGCTTAAACTATATTAAACTCTGAACATTCCATTAACACATGCTCTTCCATCACTATGCATGGAATTCTGGGAACAGAGGCAGATATGAAGCCCAAGGTCACATGAGAAGACTATTCTGACAGTGTTCAGTACATGGTGCACTAAAGAGTGTGTGCACACGTTTATCCAGCAGACATCGCCTTTCCTTTCAGCTCCTTTCCTTTTGACCTCAAGAGTGACCGCATTTTACCACCCTGCAACTACAACAAAGGGGGATCCCCCACAATTCCCTGCTTCACCGGCAGGAGCGGTCTGAGAAGGAATGTAGTGATGTCCCAATGTTCTGACATCCTCATTGTTCTGCACCCCCACCCCCATCACTTGTAAACCAGAGCTGAGCTTTTGTGCTGCAGGAGCTGTAGATTTACAGCGATGCATGCTTCACAAAAGAGCCTGCACTCTGTCACAACACTGGCCGATCAGGAAGCTCTCACTGAGATTAAACTCAGCACTTTACCAAGCTACTGATGCAAGGAAAACTTATTTTCCCAGGCCTTCGATCACAGGCTGCATGCTTCACGGATGCGTCTTCCTACACCAGCTGTAAACATACATGTGCTAGTCATTATATTGCTGTCATTTTCTACTTTGGTGAATTTTGGCCATTATACAGATTCTGTCTTTGCTGATTTCGACCTTTTTTCCATTCTGTAAATTTACCAAGGTTTGGTTGTTTCTGCAACCAAAAGTGCATCTAAGATGCATTCAGTCGGCAAGCTTCAGACAAGCTTTTTCAACTAACCATAGGCTTGTTCTTTTAAACTTCAATCATAGCAATTTTAGCAACAAAAAAAAGCATAGCAATCATTAAACAAACAAACAAAAAAACTCTCATGCCTCTCACGCTTTTGTTTCACATTCAGTTGTGTAATTTCCCTGCACAATGAGTCCTCTGCACAATCTGGCTCTGCTGTAGCCTTGATTTAAACGGCTGGCTTTTTCTGGCCAGAGAAGAAAGACACACTATTCCCGTTTAATACTGTAAAACTGCACTGATTTGCATTGTAAAAAGTGCTATAGAAATAATGACAACTTGACTTGATTTCTCCATAACAATAGCTACTTTTATGAATAGAAATAACCATTTTTACATGAATTATTTTGAGAGTTAATGGGTTATTCTTTATTTTAATGTGTCCTTATGCATTTAAGTACTGAGACCTTAACATGAAGTGTTACCTTAATTTCTATCTGATAAGAACTAAGGGACATACTTTTGTTGAGAGTCAAAAGATCACTTTAAAATGATAAGATTGAATATAAAAGGCTGTCATTAATTGCCCACCTTTGCTGTTAAAATTTCTGTAGAAATTACATTATTACTGGCAGCTGTTTGCCAGTATACTGTAAATTTAAATTTAGGTTATTTACTGGCAACAGTTTGTTCAACGATAAATGAACTTTAAACATTAAGAAGTCTTTATCTTTACAGGAAAAAATTAATAAAATAGCAGCCTCATGCAAAGCATTTCTGGGAACCAATATCAGGGAAAAAAAATAAAAAATACAGAATAAGGTTGATGAGGATTTTTGGTTCCCAGAATGCTTTGTATTCTTTGTATGCTTTGTATGCATTGTTTTTAATAGTTTTATTCTGTAAAGATAAAAGACTTGTTTATGTTTAATGTCCATTTATATTTGAAGAAACTGTTGCCAATAAATTTGATAAATACAAATCTACAGTAAGCTCCTGCAATCAGCTACATAACAGCAAATCTTTACAGTGTTCATGTCAGTCCAAACCTGTGACTTCCTTTATTCTGTGGAACACAGCTGACATTGTTTTGAACCCAATGACTTTCATTGTATGGACAATTCACAAATTCACTATTTTTATTTCTGGGTGAATTATGCCTTTAAGCCTGAGGTTAGCTGTCATCCTTTATGTTCAGAGGTCCAGGCTCATATGGCTCACAGAACACAATTCAAGTGTTTTTAATGATGTTAATAAATCTGTATTTGTTCAGTTGGACTGGTTAAGTGGTGAACACAAATACAGCACAAATATAGCCTACATTATCAATAGAGGAAGAATGTGTGTGTTAAATGATGCTGTTGCTGTCTTTACCTTTGTCTCAGATAGTAGCACTTCCCCAAATATTTCCCAAAATAAACTTTGAGCACAACTCGGATATAACACAAAGCAGACATCATCGCAAAAATAAGTAGATTAATGAGCAACTGATACAGGGTTTTTATTGGCTGAAATTGATACGCATAACATGATATAGAGCAGAGTGACTGGTTTATATGACATGTTTAACCATATAGATGAGATGCACAAAAATACAGAAATTAGATTTTATTTTTTTAAGATTAGATTTACAGTATTTTATTTTTATCTTTTTTTTTCTTTTCAAAATATTTATTGCATTACTTTGTAGTAAACCTAAATTGTAAAACCTAAATTAGTCACTGACTAATACCAAAGTGGTTGTAAATATCAGCCAATAAACTGGCCTGGTTGGCGTGTTGTTATAAGTCTATGACCAGGAGGAGCTTTTCTGGTATGGAAAAGTCTGCTTACTTCTGATACTCTAGAACAAAGTATAAAAAGTTAAATAATTGTTTTATTGATTTCTAATGTTTGAGAAGGGAATGTGAAACTAGTTTAAGTTTTTATTAAATTACCCTCAAGCTCCATGTTTTACACATACTTTTAAAACCAGCAGGTGAAGCACCATGACGATGTTAAAGAGTGTCTTTACTGAGGTTAAGTCGGAGCGGAGGTGTCTGGTGACAGCTTTTGTTATTCTGTCAGAGGATTCTCTGTTTCCTCATCCTGATCTGATACATACGGAAACGACTCAAGACTGTGTGCATCACAATGATGAAATCAATCTGTATGGCAACCACATACAGCATGATCATTATGGAGATCAAACCCTAATTTCTTATTACCATAAAAGACTAGTCTGAGGGAAAGAGTGAGAGAATGCAACTATACTCTAAAAGCTCTTTAGCCCATGCAATCCATAACATCTAAAAGCATTTAAAGAAGAATATGTTAGTTGTTGTTTCTGATGGACGGACTGGCGCTACAGAAACATTAAATCTATTGGCATTATTGGCATTTGTTTACCTCAGATGTTCCTCAGTGTGACAGTATGTTGTTTCTGTACACACGCATCTCACAGACACTGTGCTGATTCGCAGAGTTTTGGTTCAGAAACCCCCAAAGTGAGTGTTTAACTGTTAACAGCTGACACCTGCTAGATGACAGGTGTATCTGTGGGGGGTTTAAAGGCTGATGTACACACTGTGATGTACCATTCAGATCAGTGTTGGGCCTGTTTCTTTAAAAAAGTAATTAAATAGAATTACTAGTCACTTTCCTCAAATAGTAACAGAGTTAGTAACTGAGTTACATCGTTACAAAAGTAACTAATTACCAGGGAAAGTAACTATTCAAATATGTCAAATAACTTGGATGTCCCCAAACATGTTAAACGAATGAAAATGACACTAATAGAATAAATTATTATTATAAAGCATTGTACACTAATCTACACTATTTTAATGTTTCTGTAGGACAATGTGAGAGACACCTATCAAATCTATATCGCCGATTATTGTAAATATTGTAACTCTCTATGGACACCTTGGTAATAGAATTGCCATATTATTTTTATAGCAATATAATATGATATTGTGCTAATTTGGAATTATAATATGATAGAATTTTAGTCATTAAAATAAATGTGTATTTGCATTTCTATGAAAAAGGGAGGGGGGGGGGGATAATTGTGATGAGCGAAACTGTGATATTACGAATTCTACTACTAATAACAATATAAAACGCACTAGGATTAATGAGCTGCTGGGTTCATGAATATTAATCACGTTGTCTGCGTTCACTCGAATTGATTTGCTGAAATCAAAACACGGGTGACATTAGGTGAGCGCCAGCCAATGAGGTTGTCGTTAGCGCATTAGTACCGCCCACTATCAGAGAAACCGGCAGTTCTTAAAAGCTGAAGAATTTAGTTATTTTGACAGGAAAATACAACAAAGAATATCGTTTACATGTAGCACGTCAATTCTGCGTGAACTGAGCCTATAATAAATTATACTAACGCCACATTTTATCATCAGTAACGGTAACAGCGGTGTAACGGAAAACAGTAATTCGTTTGATTACTCGTTACTGGAAAAAATAACGCGTTAGTAACGCCATTTATTTATAAGGCCGTTATTCCTATCAGTGACATAGGCTACATTTACATATTTCTGTACTTAATAAATATACCCTGCAATGGGTTGTTTAACATAAAAAAAAAATTAAAAAAAAAATGTCCCTAATGGCCTCACACAGCACTGGTTAACATTCCATTATGTGTCTTTAATAATTATCTCTAAGTTAAAGTTTAAGATTTAGTTAACGTAGATCATCATAAATAATGTCTAATCCTCTTTTGAAAGACATTATTAATGATTAAGGACATTTTGTGTTCACCAACCGTTCTTGTGCATCAAGCATTATTTGATACTATCAAGAAAGAAATATAGAAAACAAATCTGTTTATCAGTCCGTTCATGACTGAATATTTCTTCTTGTATAGAGCAGTTGTGCATTGACAATCGCGTCTAAATCTACTGGCAGAGTCAAACTCTCTGTACAGGTCACACTGGTGGTCTCCAGTCTTTTGTCATGTTGAGGACTGTAAGTGGTCATGCAGTGAATCAGCGGTGCTCACACAACAGTGCCATTCACATTCGTCCCTGAGCTCTCAGACCAGAGTGTGGGTTTCCGCTCGAGGCTTAGATGACTCTGCTATGACTTTCATCTGCATGACTTTCTCTTTTTCTGCCGTGACTTTCACGATGCATTAGATCATTTGGCATTCCTTAGATCAGTGTGTTTCGGACAGATACGGGCTGGCAGTGAATTGTTTTCCACTTTTAGGTCGTGCCAAGATACAAAAGTGTTACATTCTGAGAAGTGGAAGGGTGCAAAATTCTTCCACCCTTAACAGAAAAGATCATAATTCACACCCTTTCTGTACTGATGGTTTCGGATTTGATCATTATTTTACAAAGGGCTAATAAATGATACTGATATTTACATTCTATATTCCTGCACCTTAGAGATTGTCAGTATATTGTAGCAAAAGGGTGAATGCAAAGAGGATCACACAGGCAACACCTCAACTCTTCCATCATCCAGCAGACCACACATCTTAACCGCAGGAGGATCCTAACATATTGATCAGCAGATGTGAAGCCATTGTTTTTCTGTCATGGATGACGGTTATTAATTTTCTGAAAGAGAGCATTTACGGTAATACTCTTTGTGGTAAAATGATGATGATGATGCACTTTGTCCACCAGCCCAGTTGAGAACTGATGACTGCATGCAGTGTGTGTGTGTGTGTGTGTGTGTGTGATCTCATGTTGTTTCATTTCTAGGAAGAGTTTTTCCAAATCAAAAATATAGTAATCGTAAAGCGCAGCATCCCAAACTAATTTGATTGTATGTGGTGGGCAAACAAATTAAGTTAGTATGTATTCCCTGCCCATTTGTTTACAGATATAAAGCAAATTTGGGTGCATTTATAGAATATTTTATTTTTAAATCTCTACTGTCATTTTGATCAATTTAATGTATCCCTGCACAATAAAAAATATTGATTACTGATTGTGTATATGCACATTTTTAAAGTATTATGTTAATTATAATATGATAATTATTTATTACAATTCAAAATAGGTCTTTTGCAATCCTTTAACCAAAAAATAAATAAATAAATAAAACATGTATTTTTGAGCTGTCCAGTGTATGTCACAGTTCTTGAGCATCAGCTGTGTGCACTGCCTGCTTTATCAGGATCACACTTCAACAACTGACCGTCCATATGGACAGCACGGGATCAATGCTTTTCTCGGCCTGACACAAGCATCTTACGTTTCAGCCATATCAGTGACCGCTGTGTCCTTAAATCTAAACATCATTCAGATGCGGTAGACTAACTTTTAGTGTTTTTTATTATTTTATAAATAAATTCAAATCTTCTAATATTTGTTTTAAGACCAATCAAAATCGTAAACTTTGTAGGATTCAGAAGTGCCGATATAGAACGATACTGATGATTTTGCTGGATGCCAGTATAATAAACTGGTTCTGTCCCAAATGATAGCTTTAGGCCTTGTAGTCCTCTTCCAAGTCCACACTTTTGTGGCATAATGGCAAATAGGCTCCATCCCAAATGGCACCCTAAGCATTTTCGGTCTTCCTCCAACTTTAAGCTTCAGTGATGTAATGCTGCTTTGACTATCAATTAGAGATGCTGCTGCAGTTTGGGATTGAGAGAGATCTGCACATTGAGGGCACAAAATGGATGTTCATGATCACCCTTCTAAAAGCAAAAATGACAAATGCGACACAGCCTAGAACACACACAACTGACCACTGCGAGTCTACAAGGCTATGCACAAGCTTGCCATTTGAAAGACATTCACTCACAATCTATAGGGGTCTGCTATAATGTTTAGATTAGTCCTACAAGTTAATCATCTTTTTTTTTTTTTAAAACACTGGTCATATATTTTAATTTGATATAAAACATAGAGTATTATCTAAGTAGAACCCCTTACTTTAATAACTGTTAGACTAATTTTTAAGACACACATAGAGGCTTATGCTACTGACCTCAGGTAGACCACATTATACACTTTGTTATGTTACATGCATTATTATATTTTTAATTTCATAATGTAATTCTGTAATTCAATTATCTTAAGATGCAATTAGGCTAAAGGAATACTCTTGAATGAATGTGTAAGTGCACACGTTTCGCTTATGAATATTATATTGACAATAAATTCAAGCACATTGTTCATAAATCACAGCCGTGTGTGGATGGGGTGAGACCGGGTGAGACTCATCCATCTTTCAATAGTGACGTAGAGCGTTAAGGGGACAGGGGGGAGAGAGAGAGGAGGGGCTACGCTCTCTCATTGAGCGCAGTGCAGTGCGGATTACAGCTTCAGTCCACTCAGTACAGCGGGAACTACCGCAAAACAAGGGCTACATTCATACAACCACATTAATTACAGGCAATGGGGCTCTTTGAAGAGGGACTCTCTCTGAACCTGTGCGTTTTTTCGCTGCTCTTATGGACTTCCACAAGTGCATTTAACCTGGACTCACAAAACGTCCTTAGGAAGAACGGTCAGCCGGGCAGCCTCTTTGGATTCTCTCTCGCCTTGCACCGGCAGCTCCAGCCTTATGATAAACGAATGTGAGTAGAATCAGATGTTGCATATCGTTGCTGTTAATCGAGATCATTGAGTGATCGGGAGTCTGGTCAGACGCGCGCTTTAGGCGCTCGATCCAGACCCCCTTCATCTCGCGTTCATCCTGCACCTGTGCCCCGTTCATTTTTAGACAGTTCTGTTACTTCTATCTCCTCATAGGAACCCGAAACGATGTGTTTAATACTCTAATAGTTCGTACAGAAATGAACTCTTTCTGAATGGTGAGATGTTGGTGATTGTGTTTCGGGACAGTGATTAGCGCATCAATCGTCCGGCGCTGCGGCATGTTGGGGGGAGGCATGCTGCTGCTTACTTACACATAACTTAACAATACCCAACGTGATGCGACAAGTCACCGGTGGACAATGGCTTTTCACACTGAAAGAATTCAAAGAGCAATATCACAAAGTCTGATTTTACAAGGTAAATGTTCTTCAGTAGCCTAGCTTTTTCCAAAATTTTTGATTAAGCAACAAATCTACATTAATATTTTTTTTTTGGCTGCAATATGATTTTTGAGTTGATTATATGGTTATTTGGAGATTCAAAAAGTTGTAAAAAGTTACAAACGCCTACTAGTTGGTGCTGTTTTATCTAAACCACATCCAGTGGTGCTATATTTGGGGTTCCTCAAAGTACATTTCAGTGACCAGTTCATAAAAGAACCATTCTTATTTCCTTAGTATGAAGACATTTGAAGAACAATTTTCTATTCTAAAGAACATTTGTGGAATGGAAAGATTCCTTGGCTATTAAAGGTTCCACACAGAACCATTGATGCCAGTAAATAATCATTATTTTTAAGAGTGTATCTACCAGAAGTCATTTATAATATTAATTTATTATGCGCACACTCTTAAAAATAAAGGTGCTTTAAAGGTTCTTCACAGCAATGACATTTTTTGGTTCGACAAAGAACCATTTAGTCAGAGGTTTTTTAAAGAACCGTCTCTTTCTTACCTTTTTTTAAAAAGGTTCTTGGCATTGTGAATCACCTTTATTTTTAAGTGTACAATCTTGCCTTTTAACTTTTGTTTTGTTTTTAATGGTCAGGTTGGTCATTTGGTTTTCAGCTCAGTTCTTTAAACCTTTGTCTCAGATCTCTTCTCCTCCTGGTTCAGTTGAGGTTTGGATGTTATGGTCTAAGGCTGTAAAACATCTGTCATGATGGGGCACTAAAAGAATAACTCAGGGCTCCTTTTTGGACAAGTTGGAAATGTAAAGATAAGTCATTTTACAGTACATGTTGACAACTTGGTGGCTACTTAATATGAATTTGTACCATGCCATTTACCCCACTGATGGTTTTGGGGTGGATTTTATTCTCATTTATTTATTTATTTATTTATTTTTACATTTCTGTACAAATCACATTGTACAAACGACATTGTAAAATAGTGGTTTTCTTTGATCAAATTACATCAAATGACAAAATCCTTAACTGTGACCAAGTCCGGTAATGCATAGTAAAACTTAAGATGGAAGTAATCACATGCTACATGCAGAGACCATTTCTCTGCATGGCTGAAAAGATCCAATTAACGAAAAGGCTGAATGATTTACTTAGAGTCCGAGTGTGAGGGGGTCACTCAGGCATTTCTGTATGCGTCTGTTTGTTCATTTGTGAGTGTGTTTAAACAGTTGTGTGAAATGAACAAGTGTGAGTTTTCTTGTGTGTGTGTGCTGAGAGACACCTGTTTACAGCATCTATGGTGCCATGTAAATGTGTAGCACCTGTGACCAGGCTGTCTGTCTGTCTGTTTGCCTTCCTATTGATGTGTGTGTCTATGCCTTTTCATATTTATTTCCCATCTCGTGTGGATGATGTTGATTCTTGCGGGGTTCACCGATTGTGTGAATAATGCATGTGAATCAGTATCTGCTGGGGCTCAGTCTTTGGGCGTTTGCCAGGATTCACAATGGTTCACACAGGTTGTTTACAGGGTGAAAGCAGTATCTGATACACTTCATGCATTGTTCCTCTCAAATCACTACACATTAATACCCATGTGAGACTGAGAGTGTAACGAGACTGTATAATGTACAATTGTAGTTGGTACTGTTTTGTCTAAACCAGAAGAATTTGGGTTCCTCAAAGAACATTTCAGTAATCTGAGTGCTTAAAAGAACCATTGTTTTCTTAGTATGAAGACATTGTAATAATCTAAAAGAGAACCTTTTTCCACTTTAACCTTTTTTTGGAATGGAAACTACCCATGTGAGACTGAGAGTGTAGTAAGACTGTAAGAAGTAGTCAGCTGTAGCAATATATGTGCATTCACACATGTGCATCTCTTCTTGTGCAAATGTAGAGAAATGGTTTACTAAAATGATTGTGGGCTACTTATGACATGAGCTGAGAGTTTCCATGCTTCTTTTGGCTTTTGTAGTTTAGTGTTTTGATCAACACATCAGCTGCTTGGGATTCTTAAGCAGTTTGCTGCTATTTTCTCTGTTTGCGCCCAAAGAGGATGAGACCTGTGGGGTTAAGGTTAGGTACATAGAGGAGTCTACCATGGAAAGGAAATGAGGGGATATGCTTCACACAGTCTTATTGCTTCAGGTACGAGAATTCATGACAACATTTTTTGCAGTGTACAACTGTTCTAGCTGTTCCTCATTCTGTACAGCATTCTCATAATGGTGTGTGTGAGCAGAGCTCAACTCTGGTGGTACAAGCGCAGAGGGCTGTGGGTGTTGAAAGCTCATTTGTACTGCATGACTGCATTTCCCTTAGTCAGTGCTGAAGCATGTTTTACACTAAGATCTGCCTTTAAAGTTACACTTCTTTAATAATGAAATAATTCCAACACATTTATGACTGTGAACATCAGGTGTGAAAAAAAAGCAGATTGCAAGGAAACTTGTTAAGACACTTGTACTTGTATCTCTGCAACTGCTAGAAGAAGGTATTATTTCTTGTCATTCGTGCAGCTTCCTGTAGTGTGAAAATTACCTTTAATCTATTAGAAGTAAGCCAATTTCCAAAAACAAAACCAGTGAAGAAAAAAACACACATCTATGATGTTGTGAGTATCCAGAGTGCTGGATGAACAGGTTGGCATCTGTTTACACTGGAACAGGAGAAATCAGGGAATATGTACACCAGGCCATCTGTGCTCATGTAACTTGAGAGATAGATCGCTAGAGGCCCCTTTTCTTTCTTTTCTTTTCTTGTTGTGAGAATGATGGCTCCTAGTTGTGTGAATGTGTTGGTCTCCTCAGGTGTAGATTTGTAGCCCAAGAAATGTAATGGATTTTGATTTTGCAGCAGTGGAGAACTGTTTCATGGTTTATACTACTCTACAGATTATTAATAAAACAAAAAAGTTTTGGCATAATGCAATCACATATGTAGATTAAAATGATGGGATGCTAATAAGTCTCAATCTGTTCAAGAATGGGAAAATCTACTGTACATATAAAATTATTGAACTTGTAAACATGTTTGAATGTTGACTTACAAGACACTTCAATGACAGAGCTGCATGTGCAAGACAGATGTGAAAGATCAGGCAAGTTACCACAGTCATGATATTGCATTAAATATCATGCATTAAAAAATAGCACATTTAAGGTAAATTTCACCAAATGTCTTGAGAAATTACCATTTGAGAAATGTTTTATCTGTCTACCTCTACGTCTTCATGTAATCGCTGATGGACTTGATGATCATGACATCATATCTCTGTGTGGACCATACCATCTGGTGTCAACTGCAAATAAAAATCACACTAGATTATTTTCACGAGTTCACGTTTCCTCATAGTGAAATAAAAGCAAATTTGGCGTGCTGTCCAGAGAGCGAGCCGGGAGAACGGCAGGCTCCGAACCCTAGCGATTTGAACCC
>JAUCMR010000081.1:301851-313470 GCA_032357425.1 Enteromius argenteus
TAAAAAATAAGTACTAGTAACATGGAAATAGATACTAGTGCGGATTGTAGAATAAATGTTAAAATGGCTTGCCATATGTTCGCATCTCAAAAATGTGTTCTGGGGTTTCATGACCCTTTCGTTACATTTTTTAAATTGATTTTCAACTGGCTCGGCATGCATTACATCCTAAAATAAAATTATTTTAAAACCAGTAAACAAGTCATGCTTGAATGAACTGTATAATAGTGCCTAAACAGGGTGCAGAATCATTTTGTTCATCATTTTTAACATTACAGATAACCCATGGGTAAAAGTACATCCAGATATGTATGAATAATAAAAAGGTCAACTAAACAATTCTGCAGTTACATTTGCAAAAGCACACAGTTGCCCAAAATAAGGCTACAATGCAAAATAAAAAGCAGAATTTCTATTTCCAAAAGCACATACATAACATTTGATACGTTACTTGAAACATAATATTAACAGTTGTAATATATTTGTTTTTTATGTGTAGGATTTGTCAGCCAATGTGTGATTATAACAAATAAATAGAAACACTTGCTAATTTAGTTGCTATAGAACAAAATGCTAATTATAATATATAAGATATATAATATAAGGTGTATGATAACCTGGGGTAGAATGTAGTGAGTGCTACAGACCATCCTCTCTGTGTGACCTGGTAATTTTGTCTACATCTGTTGAATATTTAGTGTCTCACCTGGGGTCAGAGGTCACTGGATCATCACTGAATTGAGGATGAACATACATTGATTTGTCACTCTTCAGAGATACACAGCTCTCACTGTTCTCTCTGTTCTCCATAAGTAGAAACTGATTTTAGACCTACATATGGAAACATAAGAGAATAAATAATATGAAATTACACATGATTCTGACTATTCCAGTAACTGCAGTAAAAACAAACTGTAATGCCACACACACAATGACATTCTAGAGTATTCTGTGCTTTCAAGCTTGTTGCAGCAGTTTGTAAAGGATCCTTTTGTGGACTAAATGTCTATATAATGGTTTACTCTTAAGTGCGAGAATATCAGACTGCACAAAGCCCAGACCTGAATGCACATCAGTGCAGCGATACATTAATTCTGAATCAGTGCTGCTGATTCTCTGAACCTATTTATTTGACCACTTGTTGGTAAATCTCCATTGTACTAATAGCAGTTCTAAATAACTGAATGTAGTCATACATCAAGTTGTAAGAGACCAAGTGAGAGTGAAAGAGAAACTAGATAAGAGCTGCTTTAAATATTTAAATATTTGAATAATGCACTTATGCATCCATGGTACTGTAAGTCTTTCCAACATAACACTAAGTTCTTTAATATCTTATTACAATATTAGTGTTTCAATATTAACAAATAAAGTAATTACATTAAAATGAAAAATGCTTTATAAATTAGATTGATATGGTATTATACTGTTTTAGAAGCCATTTTGCACCTTTTAGTCCTGAGTTTGAGTCTGTTCACCCATCTGGTTTAATTTTGCAGCTATATGTTAGAAGAAATGTTTAGTAAAACAGCAGCAATGTTTAAATAAATAAATAACAATCTTATATTCTGGTTCATTAGCCCCTATAGGTAAATAACTACTATACAAACAAAGCACAGTAAATGATAAAACTAGTTTGTATGTGACTATAACAGTGCAATAAAAAAAAAAAAATTCTATATAAAGTAGCAAAACGGACTGTTTTTGTACAGCTAAAATAACTGGAAATGAATGACACTGGAAACCTTGCATATTTAAGTTACAAATGGCCACACTGTTTTGTCATTAAGAATAAGGAGGAAAGTTAAATTTTTTACATTTTGATTCAGATTTCAGAGAGGGCTGCATGAGGATTATTTAAATGATTGAGTTGTCTTATCAAGTGAGCTGGCATGACACTGCACTCAGTGTCTTTTTCAGATAGGTTTGGATGAGAAGACAATCCATTGTGATTTCCCCAAGTGTTTTTTAAATGCTTCTAATTTTGAGGTAGAAGAAACAAAGGAAATTTTAAATAATCCTCATCTAAAACACACCGTGCCTCTCCAGCTCACTCCATCCAGGACCCTCCACATACCGAACCAATTGTTCACCCCCAAGGTACCCTCGAGCTCGAAGGCGAAGAAAGAAGTTAAATAGGGCATACTCCACATGCCAGTCTGCACTTATCTCATTCCAGACTCCAATTCTTTTTCATTCCTTAGGCAAAAAACCACTCACTTAGCCACTTCACTCTCAAGCCTGCCGGCTCTATTACTCTAGTGCCAGAGTGGGCTCCAGTGCATATCATGAACCTCATGGATATGGCGCTCCCTCCAGAGTTTTCAGCCCCTATTACTCTCTCCAGATTCCGCTCTAGATTGCTCTCCAGAGCTCAACACGGAGCTCACTCACAGTGCAGAGCTCAACTGGGAGCCCAGCCCTCCTTTGTCTCCTAAGTCTCCGCTGGTTTCGTCCAGCCCTCCAGTGCCAGCTTCCCCCAAAACACACCCTAATTTCACCCAAGAAATGACAAGCTACACAATATCACATTCATTATCGCAGGCAATTCATCTGCGATTATGAGCACGAATTGTGTAGCTTGACAGTAAACTATGTTCTCTCTGTGCCAATTTATATTGTGACACTGACGTCAGCTCCAAATTTGCTTTGCAAAATTTATCAACTGAAAAGGAACTAGGAAGTCTTTCCCCACAAGAATTCCCTATACCCCCTTTAGAGCTATAGCCTATCCTTTTACCCTTTTTTTAAAAAAGTTTAATCATTACAATAATATCAGCTAATTGTAATCCGCGACACATTTGATGAAGAAGTGACGACTGTAACACCTCCTAAAAATAAAAATCTGCTCATCGATCTGTCCTTAATGTCTCCCTTTGCATATTTTAATTGGTAAAGAACCTGTAAATTAATCTGAACTAAAAGCAGAATATTCTCCATATTCAAGATTCCTCTTTATTGTCACTGTACTTAAAGTGCAGCTAAATTACAGCAATCCGTACAGTGCATTCACCCATAAATTAGTGCAGGCTAAACAAAGAGTATAAAGAACAGTCAGATATTGCACAGAAATATGGCACGGTGAGCAGAAGCTACTGCCTGATATTGCCCACAATAAAAGAGAGGTAAGTGCAGCAGAGTACACACAAATAATGAATAATATATAACAGCTAGTATAAGAGCAACGCGACTACACAAACATTGTGCAATAATAGATATCAAAAGCTTACAACTGAACTTACCGTAAAATTGTATTTATGGCAGTCTTCAAAATGTGATTTTATATTCTGTAATTCTGATTTTACTTTCGCTTTTGATGCTAAAAGGCGTATTCACCCTCAGGACCCGCGTGCTCAAGAGGCCAGGTATCAACAACATATAAACCCCGCCCGTTTGGCTTCTTTCGTTTCAGTCCATTGTTAAATGAGTTTAGAGCCACTTGCTTCAGAGAGCCACTCGAGTCAGTGTGCCTGAATAACAAGTCAAGTAAAAGCACAAACTGTACAGTAAAAAAAGAAAAGCTACCTCACAAAAGCTGTAGACTTTATTTAATGGGGACCAACTTTATCAGCTAAATCACTTTTTAAAGCTTTTAGAGGTTTGAAAAAAGGGGGTTTCTTTGTTAGCCTGTACTTCAAACATCTGAACTCATGAAGTAATTAGTATACGGTGTTAGCTACATTATTCTGATGCATCTGGATATGTTAGATTTGTTTTTTTTTATTGATTATAATATTTATTGGACCTACTGTATTTTGTCTGTTAACAACAAACATTTCTAGCGAAATTTTTTAAATAATATAATTATTAATTATAAACTTGCATTTCTAAGTTAGTTCCACTATTGCATGTTGTTGCCATATGGCAACATATCATAAAGTACCTTAAATATTTTTTCCCACATTGTTTTTTTTTTTTTTTACAGCACTTGAAGTTAAGCCATTCTAAGAAAATAAAAACAGTCAAATGTTGTTGTTTTTTTAATAGGTCATAATGCGTGCAGTAGAGGGTTAAACGAGCCACTTCAGGGGAGTGTGGACAAGTCAAATTTTATAAAGAATATCCATTTGGTTTTGTGACTTTGGTCTTTGCAACTTCAGGGATCTTATGTACTAACAGCATGTAACACAAAGGGAAAGGAAATCATTTCATATGACCCCTTTAAATTACAAGGTAATTGAGACGCAAATGTTCGTAATGTCCTGCAAATGTCCACCAGCGAACATTATGACCATTAGGAACATTATGATTATGAACATTAAGTCCAAAAAGCAGACCAAAAGTGGATTGAAGAGGATGTTATCAAAATGCCCCGTTTGCTGGGATTATATCTACACAACAGACAATAAACTTCTGCCTGTTTTGTGCATATGTCTATCATTCTTCTGCCGTTCTAAATTAGGTACAAAACAATTGTTTTATTGAATGAAGTTACCCTAACATTGCCATTTGATAAGGGGAAAAAAAACTATCCACAAATGTTAAATATTTAATGATTTTAAGCATATCATACAAAAACCATTCGTCAAATGATAAATAATTTTGGTAATATAAAATACAAATCTTGGTTTTGATATGTTCCAACAGATACACAAAAAGTTATAAGTTTAACTTGTCCCTAATAGCATATTGCTTTTAAAAAAAAAAACATTTTAAATACAATCTTATGTTTAAAATGAACAAACTGATTAACCAGGAGTATTATAAACACTATATGACTGAAATAATGCATTATAATGTAACTGAACTTACAGTGTGTTAAATGTTATAATAGTGCAAATACTTTCAAATATCTTAAAAAAAGAAAAAGAAAAGTGCAGCAAGGAGGGATGGTACACACATCTATGTGTTCTTAATGACAGCAGAGATAATACAGCGCAAAAACAGCTGTCAGTTCAAAATGCCCTTCAAAGACTTCCATGACAGCAGAAATTTCAGCATTGATATATACCTAGTGTGAAACTGTTCTGAATAATTTCAATATAACAAACAGTTTGGAATGATGCTTCTGTTTCTTTGAGATGAAATGAACTCAAACTCTCTGTTTATCCAGACTCTTCTGCTTTTCCGTTGCGCCTGCGTGTCTCAAGGCTGGACTCTTGGTCGGTTCTTGAGGTCATGGTAAAGGCCATTTTTACGTCCCCTGGGTTTGAGCTGTCATTGCTCATCATTTGTGTGATTCCTTCTTTTGGCCTCTTCCAAGAGGGCCGAGTAGCAATCCAGAGAACAAGACCACCAAACGCAATGATGAGCAGCCCAAGAACATTTACCAAAACAGCTTCCGGTGGAGAGTCTTTATAACCAGGGCTCTTCCTGTAAGACATTACTAACAAAATGAAGATCTCCTCTACTAAGTGCAAATTTGCTTTGACTTTCAAAGCGCACATGACAGGAACTGATTACTCTGCCACTATGGTTTGTGTTGTGTGAAGCTGTACTTACAGGCTAAATATGAGTTTCTCTGTGATGCCCATGAGAGCTGTGGCTATTCCACTGATGAAGATGAACAGGCCGCTGTAGATGTGTACAGGCATAAGAGCAGCACGCACATACACTGGAGTTACAGGAATCAGATAGACCGCAATGCCCATAACTATCTAATAAATAATGAGAGAGAACAACACATCACACCTGAGGACTCTGACATAAATGGTAGAAATTATGTGTGTCTTAGTCTCTTATGCTGATCAGCTATTTGATCAAAAATACAGAAAAAAAAACTATTATATTCCGAAATATTAATGCAATTTAAAACAATGGTTTACTATTTTAATGTAGTTTAAAACACAATTTATTCCTGTGATCCAAAGCTGAATTTTTATCATCATTGCTTTAGTCTTCAGTGTCACAAGATCCTTCAAAAAATCATTTTAATATGCTGATTTATATTCAGTGTTGGAAACAATCTGTAAACAAAAATAATTATTTTTAGCAAGGATGTGTTTAATAAAGTGATTGTGAAGACTTATGTTGTTAGATAAGATTTATATTTTGAATAAATGCTGTGGTTTCTAACTTTTTATTGATCAAAGAATCAATATTAGATGTTGCAAAAAATTGTTAAGCAGCAAAAATTGTTTCCGATATTAATCATAAATCAGCATATTAGAATGATTTCTGAAGAATCACTTGACGAGTAATGAAATGGAGTAATGAATGAAGAAAATTCAGCTTTGCTTCATGTAAATAAATTACGTTTTACGATACATTCAAATAGAAAAACATTATTTTAAATTGTAATAATATTTCACAAGAATATTGTTCATTCTGTATTTTTGATCAAATAAACGCAGCCTTGATGAGCACAAGAAATATCTTAAAAAAAAAAATCTTGCTGATTCAAAACTTTTGAATTGATTACAATAATTTCTACACGTGATGCTGAAGGGTACCTGCTGCTAAAATTGAATTTTGCCATCACAGAACGCCATAGATTCATTTAAAATTTTATTAATAAATACATTTTTAAATATATTCAAATAGAAAACAGGTCACTGAACATAGCATTAATAATGAATAATATCTGAATTAAAGAAAAACAAAAGAAAAATAATGCAGCCTTGGTGGGAATAAAATAATTCCTTCAGAAATTTTAGAAAATCTTGTTTATCATTTAAAAACTAAAATCTCAAAGACACTGTAACAAAAACAGCATATAATATTAACTTTTCCTAGTCAGAAAGAGAGTGGAAAATTAAATTAAACTGGGTAATTATTGTGATTTAAGTGAACTGAATGTGGCCAAAGTGTAGGATAACGGCTCTCTTTGGTTGAAGTGTCAGATGTAGTGTGTCTGTGAAATCTTACCTGTGCTGGGTAGAGTATGACAACAGCCAGGCCAATCCAGCTGTGCAGACTATACATATTGGGAATGTTCTTTGCATTGTGGAAATCAAACACAGCCACCACAGAAATGACAGCCAAGATGAAGGCGAGAACGTTCAGCCCTGCGTGGATGAGCTTCATCATCTGCTTGCTGCACCTCCAGGTCCATGGCAGCCTGTACACTAGAATTGCTGAAGAAGAAAAAAATAACAATACAATCTAGCTTTATTATTTATTAATAAATAAACAAAACTTGGTAGACCGATGACAGCCAAAATAACATGCGTTGGTTAAAAACCAACGAGTGGTAAGAATTTTAAAATATATTAAAATCATAGGCTGTGATTATTGTTACGTCACTGCTGTCTATGTAGGCAGCGCAGCACGGTTTGACACACGGCCACCATTTTTTACTCAAACTGTGTCCGAAAAAAGTTTCGCTTCGTTTTTTTAACACATAATAGGCTATGTAACGAGAAGTCGAACGAACATAGCATTAATTCCCGTAATGTCGAAATCTAAAAGTTAAATTACGAATTTCTCACACCACATAAAAGTTAAATCATCCCTGGTGAAAAGCAACATAACGGGAGAAGGAAGCGTAACTTCACATTTGCACAACTAAAATGAATTATTTTTGCAGATTCTAGCTGTTGTTTTGTTGGTAGCCCTGTGAGCTGTTTCTTAGTTTAAATCATGATTAAAGACCTCTGGTTGCTGGATGAAATGTAAACATCCCAACTCCTCACCGATTCCTTGGAGAAAGATAAACCCGATCACCATTAAGAGCGGGTGCCAGTTAAACTCAGCGGCTCCTCCGTCCCAGCCGAGCCCCTCTCTGTAGCCCAAAACCCAGGTCAGAGCCAAGGCGATCGACACAAACCCGAAGCCCAGCGCCAGAGTGAAGAGAAGGAGAAAGTGCTTGTAGTTCTCCATCCTCGCAGCCTGCACTAAACTCATCCGACTACAGCAGAGCAACGACACGCGGCACGTCGGACGGGGGCTGGTTCGTCCCTGCACTTTCTCGCCCAAACAAGAGGCGCCGTCTCAAACCCTAGTATGCAGCCTATCTGGGCAGCATTGCTGGGGATTAAAATGCAGTTGTAGGATGATTCCTGTCATACACTAGGTTTTGACCTTAGTAGATGATGGCCAGAAATACTGTCCAGGTTTTAAACTTTATTATAAATTTATGATTAAAACTCACTAAGTTTTAACCTGAAGTATGATTCATAAAATGCTACTCGTAAAGCGCAGACACTTTTATCCAAAGTGACTTACAAATGAGGACAATGGAAGCAATCAAAAGCAACAAAAAAACAATAATATGCAAGTGCTAAGTCTGTTAGCTTCACCCAGTACACAAAGCACTGGGTTAAGCCTATAATAAAAAGAAAACAAATCGAATTTTGCATTTGTTAACTGTAGAATGAATATAAAGAAAGCAAACAGATACAACATATTAGAGATTAGATAATGCACTTATTTTTTGGGCAAGTTTAGACTTATGATGCCCATAATGCTGTCTAGGTAGGAAGCTCACTAGGTTTTGGGACAGAGACTTCTTTCACAATTTTGTAACTAACCACGTTGAACTTATGCAACATCACATGACAAGAGAGTATTTGTCACAAACCAGTCTTTATTAGTAAAGTTACAAGTAAATAAAATAATATAAGTAGAAATGTCTTTCAAGTTAAATTCCATCCACAAATAAACGTGTTTGTAAAGGGATGTTATTTTTTCAATCCAAATGACAGTGTGAAAGGTTTAACTATAAAAAATATATATATTTTGCTTACGAGTTCTCAAAATTCAAAATTTAAAAATGTAATTATATGTAGTGCTGTCAAACAATTAATCACATCCAAAATAAAAGTTTTGGTTTACATAATATTGTGTATATTTCTTATGTATATATAAAAACAAACGCATGCATGCATATATTATATATAAATGTATATACATGTAAATACTTTCAAAATATATACTTAATGTGTGTGTACAGTACACATACATATATTATGTAAACCAAAACTTTTATTTTGGATGTGATTAATCACATTATACAGCACTAATTATGTTTCGTTTGTTTCTTAAAATGCACTACAGTTCATTGCTAATCATCCTATACAGGAATATGAAATGTGCTCATGGTTCATCTGAAGCGCGTCTCTTCATTTTATAAACATGGCAGCAGAATGAGTTGTTTTTCTCTTGGAAAGTGTGAATAATTGTGTCTCTATCAAAGTAAACATCGTGACTGTAGGTCTGGAAAACAAAGCACAGTTGATGTTGGGTTATTATGACAGATAGAGCGAATGATATCTAAAACAGAGACATTAGTTTAAATGTCATACCACATCCCATGGCTCTTTTAGAGGAACTCTCTTCATTAAAACCCCTGTCTTATTGTCATGTAGCCGTAGATGGGCCTGTCCTTCATCTTCAGTGTGAGTGATGTCTACCACAGCCAACAGATCAAGCTCATCTTCATACTTCACTATTCTGAATGTCTAGATAAGACCGTCAAGTTAATACATGAAAACATGAAAGCATAAAACGTAACAGACCTTCTCAAAAAAGCACTAGAGTGAGAGCCTTATTCCACTACATCATCATTGCTTTTACAGAGTTTGCCACATAAAAACATGTTTTAAATTGACAGTTCAGGTAAAAATTAACATCATGTCATCATTTTCTCACCATCATATGCCTATATCTTATGCGATGGGTGATAATATAGCGAGGCAGCTGAAATTTGCTAAATAGTATACTTCACTTTTTCTGAGTGCATAAATATATGCACCCAGCTTTGTATATAAAGCTGCCTGGTAATAGTTTAGATTTATGCAACTATAAAATCTATAGAATCTATAGAAATGTATCAAAACCTTGTAACTTCTTGTTCTATGAAACACATGACATTTTAATACAGGGAAACCATACTGTGATCAACAAATTTGGCACATCAACACACATTTCACCAAGTTTGTCTGTTGGTTCTCATATGCCACTTATTTTGATTATACCAAAGTGAAAAAATATCATCACTACATGACACACACAACTTTGTGAAAAGCACGCACATTTGTCTTTTTGTGTCTTTTTTTGTGTCATTTAAGTTTGGAACAACTTGAGGGTGAGTAAATAATGTTTTCATCTTTGAAACTATTCCATTGAGTGCCGCATTCCAAATATGCTCTGGTGCTTTAAAAAAAGATCAGCAGTTCCTGATAAGAAGAGGGATCTCTGCACCAACAAAGACCTACTGAAGAACTGTGACTGGCAGTACCTCCTGCTCAGGGTCATCGTCTAACAACTGGAATCTCCTTTTCACTGCCCGGCCAGAAGACGTCACGATCATCTGAGAAGCCTGTGGGGAAGAACCACCATTGTTTACAAACCACCCTTCTATGCAGTAACACATATAAGCTGGTATTTCTGCTGAGTATTGATATTTTAATACTATACTACAGCTGTAATAAACCCATAGACAACATTTACTCTATTGTCACGAGCAGCGGTGATGGAGAAGTCCGTGACTATCTCATGCTTCCAGTTACATCCTGCTTCAGCCATGATTTTCAGAACACTGGAAAAGAGAAAAGTGAAAACAATATTTATAGAGAAAACCAAAATTGGAGACGTGTCATTATCTACAGGTACATGGTTTCTAAGGTGCATAACTGAACAATTCTCTCAATGTTAAGGTCATGGTTTCTCTTGCACTTGTTTGTCCTTTGTCTCTTGCCATATATGATAAGTATTATGCTCACTTTATTGTGCTGGGCCCAGCATGCACAACTCGACCAGAGTCATCTGGGTGAAAAAAGATCCAGTCTGCTTCCAGAGAGTCACATTTCATGTCCTGGACGCCGTTCTTAGCCTGATGTACAGATTACTGGATTAGACATACTTGCATATCCAACTTCATATGTGACCCTGGACCACAAAACCTTGTGAAAATTAGCTTTCCATCGATGTATGGTTTGTTAGGACAATATTTGTCTGAAATACAAAATCACCTTTAAATTTGTCTTAGATTAGATAAGTATCATACCAATTGTTATTCTCAAAACTGTTTACTGTGTAATTTTTATAAGCAAGATAAGAGATAAACCTAATATTGTTTGTCTAGCCTTGCCTCAAGAGTTTATTGCAGCTTGGATTTTTTTGTAGGACTGATTTTCCTAAGAATATCTACAGGAAGGAAAGTATTCACCAGAGCCCCGTCAGTGATAGAGCAGATATGATGGGTTCCTCTGTGTCTCTTGTGGTTAGGGGTGTAGATGTAGTGCCAGGGATGACCTCCAATCTGAACTCCATTCTCAAAGCATGACATCTCAAACAATATAGGAGGACACTCTGTAGAGAAAAGTATTGACAACTGACATCAAAACATGAACTTATATTCATAGTACACGCAGAGGTGACTAAAGAAGTAGTAAAATCATTGGATATTTATTCATCAAAAATCCAAAGAGAAAGTAACTTGACCTATAGTTATATTGAAACAGATAAAGGTCATCTAAATTGATGTGTTTACAGGCTCAGTTTTGCACTGAGTGTTAGGAAAATGAGTTTGGACCAACTTTGGAATATTTTTCTGTAGCTTTCCAGGTAGGTTTTTTTTCTTCATCTTGGAGCCACAGCTCTTCTGGATTGAGTCTGTCTCAGTTTGTTCTGTTACTTCATGTCATTCCAGACAGACTGAAAGATGATCAGATCAGATCTCTGTGTGGAGCACTGGCTGTTGTCAGACAATAATCTCACTGCATTATTACAATTAAT
>JAUCMR010000081.1:341122-406551 GCA_032357425.1 Enteromius argenteus
TACGGGGCACGAGGCTACATTGCGCATGTCATGAACCGTCAAACCGTGCGACGCATGCATGCTCCGAACCGAGACAAGCGAACCGAACGGTTCGGTTTTTTTTCATGAACCGTGCCACCCCTAGTCATTGTTTTTCAGTGCAATTCTATCATATGAAGGAAATGATTGGAATTGAATTCTGTAACATGAATATATATTATTAATGTTAATATATTGTATCGTGCTTTGGGCATCTGTTAGTGTGCAAGAAAGGCTCTTGGGTTTAGATGAGTCCCAGTGGAGGGGATGAAACGCTGTTTATTTTTCTAGTTTGTGGTTGATGTGGGAACACATGAGGATGTTATCTAAGACTGGTAATGTAGTGGTAATGGTAAGGACAGTAATTTTTTTTTTTTAAATTGAGATTTATACATAATCTGAAAGCTGGGTAAATGATTTCCATTGATTATATGATTTTTTAGGATAGGACAATATTTGTCAGAGATGCAAGTGTTTCAAAATCTGGAATTTGAGGGTGCAAAAAAGTCCTTAACTTAATTTTTCATTAGCAATATGCATTGTTTTGAAGTATCAGTTTTGACCCATGCAATTTATTGTTGGCTATTGCTAAATATACCCTTGCTACTTAAGACGGGTTTTGTGCTCCAGGGTCACATTTAGTAATTGTTATGGGCAGTGATAAACAGTGACAAACTGCAAACAATGAATGATTTTGATATTTGAATATTTATTGAATGGTTCTATTAATTTTTCTCTTTGTTAGTTTTTGTCACAAATTAATCAATTTTATCCTGTTCTAATTGACTAAAAGTCTCTGCATTTTAGTCTAATTCAGTCTAATTTTATTCATATTGACAGTTCAGCTATTGAAAACTCTAGACATTTTAAGCTATAAGATCACTGATAATTACTCAAATGATAATCATAGTCTAGACAAAACCAATATTGGTTGCATGATCAAATTTATGTAAAAAAAAAAAAAAAGAAGACAAGTGTGTTTACTGGTTTAATAGACATTTTTATCGCATCAATTTCACATTTAGTTTTACATATCAAATACAGGTTGTTAAAGATAATTAATTTAAAATAAATAAATGCATTCAACTGTAATGCTAAGCATAATGCTTAAACTCTCCTGGTATTTAATAAACTGCATACAACATTTAAATACAGTTGCCCTCTAAATCAGCGTCCACACCACCATGGAACGTCAAAACTAATTTTCAACACTATACAGATAGAGAGGGACGTAATACACTATCTCCATTAAGGATGCAGTGTTTCTTCAGAATTTGGCAGCACAATGAAGATGCCTTTACATCAGAAGCACACCTGTGATGCCTTAAAAAATGGTCTTCAATATTTTGGAACTGTGCGATTGTGTGTGGGTATATATAGTAATATTGCAGTCTCAGCAATATGTAAGTTTCACCTCATAATTAAGTGTTATGGAGGTTTTTTTCTTTTTTTTTAGTATTTCCCTGTGGTAAAGCTCCTCTGTGATTCCTGCACTGAGCTGCGGTAACTGTGCTCGGAGTAGAGCCGTAATGGCGGCTCATTAGAGCAAGATAATGACAGCAGGGTGAGCCCTCAGGAGCCCACCCAGACGAGAACGCCCAGAGAAACCTCACAGCGACACTCACTCCATCACGCCTCGGGGGCAGATCCAGAACACAGGGGAGAATAGAGGATGGAGGACAGGGAGAAAAGCAGGAGGAAGTGGGCGATTGAAGGAAAAACAGAGGGAGAGGTGGTAAAGAGGGCTGTGCAGAGACAGTAATCATGTGAACAATGGTATTTTTGTTCAAATGTCAGTTTTAATGTGCTTGTGTTGGGTGTGCTGCAGCGTTTCACCGTAGTCTTCCTCACTGCATGTTAACATGCATGCTCTCACAGATCAGTATGACCGCTCCTGTATGAACTGACAATGAAGCTGTTCATGAACCACTGCAAGAGTGTATTTCTGTCTTAATTTATATGTAAAACCATTCACATATGCACCACCTCTTAAAGTTTTGACTCACCTGGTTACATTTGTTTTTCATTATCATATAAGCCAAGTTTCCATGTAGTTTTCTGTTATCAACAAAGCATGCTTTCTTTAAGTTAGACTTTTTTTTTTTAACCATAAAATGGTGTGCGTAATTGTCTCAGCCTCAGACGTTTAGCCTACGGTCTGTGCATTTGGCACACTTACCTGGAAACACTTCAGGACTTTCAAAGTCGTTGTCGGATTGGTTGAATTATACAGGATTTCCAGGAGACGTGTCTTGTGACGACAAGCGCTTATCAGGATCAACTGAACTCCGGATTTTCAAAACTATGTGAAATATTGACATTTCGTGGCATAGAATCTTTCAAATGCGTACAATAGTTTTACACACCGGTCTGTTATTGTGATATTTCCACGCCTTGAAATGTGATGCAGAATGTAGCAAACTGTGATTGGTCGTTTTGTCACATGACACTAGATTTATTTGCGTTAATTCTTTTTTTTTTTTTTTATTGTATGTTTTTTTTTTTTTTTTCACAGTTGAAGCATTTCTATGGAATTTATTATTTTACTTAACATAATGAATTAAACAGATATTTGTAATAAATACTGGGGGTGTCCTCGAATAGTCGACTCCCAATCTCCCAAGCTTTAAATAAGTATTTTAACCTGCATGAATGAATCCAGCCACCCCTATAGATTTAAATTTAGTTTTATTTTCCATAATCTGTGACCGACAGAGGCGCATCTTGGTGGCAGGGATTTAAATCTTTAACGAGACTCAAATTGAGGCAGAGTAAAAGATTGGATTTTTAATAATACAGAATTGTCTATAATTTTGACCTTTTATGTAGTGTAACTCATCCCATTGAATAAACTGCAACAATTTATGAATGAATATGAATGATATCGTCTGTGTATTCGAAGCTCAAGCACGTCTGCTGCTTTAAAGCGCGCAATAGCAGGATTTATTCTGATTGGTTATCGACGTTTTCTATCGTTCATCAGCTGGAAAAAATCATTCTGAAAATGATTCCAACAATATAGTTTCTCTGTGCCTTTGTTGTTATAGTTGTGGTGTGGATGCTGCTATTCTTTAACTATATCTTTAACTTATCGTTATCGTGCTTGGTGTAAACGGGGCTTTATGAACACATTCCTTTTGCTTTTGTGTGTGTAAAATGCTTGGAAAGAGGAACATCTAGGAATGAACACTAGAGGTAGTTAAAAAAATAACAAAAATCAGTCTCTTGACATGGTAGAGAATCACAGCATCATTTCAATGCTGACTCTGCTGTTCATTTGTCATATATAGTAATGTTTTTGGAGTGAATATTTTTAAAGTACACCAACCAGGAGAAGTGCAGTGCATTTTATTTCAGTGAAGGATAACAGTGGATGTTGATTGTGAGACATTGATGTGTTACCTGTTTGTGATCTAGTTTTGAGTACTATGTAAGCTCTGAGGATCTCTTTACCTGTGTTTGTGAGCCCATGACCCAGGAGACTGTTAGATATAACACTGTGTGAATTTTGTCTATCTATATGACGCAAGTACATCGTTTTTCAAGGCTGTGAGACGTGTCTAGAGTGACCTATATGTGTATGTGTGTTATCACTCAGGTGCTATGGAGGAGCTGCACAGTTTGGACCCGCGCCGGCAGGAGTTGCTGGAGGCCAGATTTCTGGGCGGAGTCAGTGGCAACACAGCGGGCAGCACTGGCAGCGCTAGCGGAGGAACCAAAGTTAGTGGCTGAGTTTATCACCCAACTGTTATTGAAAACAGCAGTAGTAGTGGCTGTGTCTGAAACAGAAGGTAGCGTTTTTATATGAAAACACTTCTGTGGCTTTCAAGACGCCATTACGCCTTGCTTATGATGTAGAACTATTTTAAGCAAGGCTCAGAGCTAACCGAGAGCACATTTAATGCTTATTTCTGGGTAAGGTTACCTTTTTATAAATGTACTTTTTATTTATTTATTTATATTTTAACTGATTGTTCAGACACCAGTTATATTCCCCAAACTGGTGATTGTGGAATATTGTAGGTGAAGTATACATACATCAAGGCTGCTTTCTTTCTTTTTGTCATTATTTTTACTAAAAATAAAAATATAGTATTACTAAATAAAAACAATACAGACAAAATATTATTTTTCTAACTTAAGTTTAAGTTAAATTGTGCTTTTGTTGTTTAATGTCTGCAAGAATGTTAAAAAAAGTGAATATTAAAAAAAAAAGTTTAAATGTTTTTATTATATGTATATGTATGTGCACATTTTGGATGTTTAATTTATGCAATGGTGAAAAAACATTAAAACTATATATATATGTATATGTTCGGCCTTTGGCCCAGTGTTTAATTTTGTTTGGCTTTATTTTGGTGCATCCCTAGAAATAATTATATTGTATTATTATTATTATTATTATTATTATTATAAAATTTTTGCATTTTAGCTATAAAATGACAATAATTATATTTATTAATTTATTATTAATTTATAATTATATTATTTATTAATATAATTATTATTCAAGTCTTGATTTCTTGATTTTTATTTTAATTAATTTTTTTTATGATAACTTTCAAACTTTGAATCTGGCAGGAAACAGGAAGCCCTTAAAGCTTCGTGCTTCACTCTGAAACACTCTGACCATACGTTTATTCAGTAAAATTGCAGATTTATTTTTATTGCGCAGCCCTAAAAGGATGTTACACAAACATGGGCTTCTTGTCTCTGGATGCTGCTTGATTTGATGTTGTTTCAGACACAGCCAGTTTCATGGAAGAAGCTCAAAGTCTTCATACTTTCATGATTAGCTTTTGAAGAAATGTGTGTTTTCTGTGACCGTGAGGTTCATGTCAGGGTGCAGTGGACCTCACAATGAAACATGCAATTCTCTATTGCTGTGTCATGTTGTCTTGCTTATACAACTGTCCTCCCCTTGAAGTTGTCAAATAATTAATTCATAACACCTGCTGCATGAATACCTCATATTCATCTGCCTGGCTCATCTGCATTGACTCATGTAAATGTGTTTCTCCTGTGCAGACCTTGACAAACAACGAATGTTCCAATCACAGTTTTGGTAGCTTGGGCTCCTCCAGTGATAAAGAGTCAGAGGTGAGTTTAGTTCTGTATGATCGTACAAACACCTTTAAACCACACGCCTGTTACATACTCTCCAAACAGAATGTTCAGTGGGAAATAATCACATCATGATTTATAGCATTCATTAACGGCGGTTAGTGGCTGAGTGATATTATCACCCTGATTAGTGATACTTGATAACCTGAAGATTAACAGCAGCTTTATTTATTGAAAAATAAATGTTTTCGC
The DNA here is from genome assembly GCA_032357425.1 of Enteromius argenteus. NCBI lineage: Eukaryota > Metazoa > Chordata > Actinopteri > Cypriniformes > Cyprinidae > Enteromius > Enteromius argenteus. The sequence continues at coordinate 346,457 of JAUCMR010000081.1, forward strand.
TCATCCAATTGAAATGTCATCAACCCTCATGTCATTCTTAACCCATAAGCCCTTCGTTCATCTTCAAAACACAAATTAGGATATTTTATTGAAATTGATTTCTTTACCCCCATTAGAAGTCCTTTTTAGGCCTTTATTCACTTATAAAGCTTGACATACAGAGCACATCAAATATAGTAAATGGATGTTCAAACATCCTTGCTACAATCAGGTCTCTGTTTGATATATATTGTTTTCTTTTGTGATGTCTTAATGAACTTTTTAAATGGCACTTAGCCATTGGTCTAAAAAAAGCTTACAAGATAACGACAAAGTTTTGACTGTTGATGGGAGTCTGCCTAAACAACAGCTTTTAGAATTTATGATGGTGGATAAACACCACCTCCGCAGAAGATCAACACCTACCCCTATATCACTGCCTGGTTAGCCCCGCCCACCAGTTCTTCATCACTGCTTGTTAAGCCCCGCCCACCAATTCACATAAGTAACCAAGCAATAAAGATGGCTCTGAAGGCAAGACGCTGTGTAGAGTGTCAAGCTGTAAAAAACAAAACAGTATTTGCATCGGCAAAGTTAGGAAAAAAACGTCAGGTTAACTGTTTTCATCACATGGTCACTATGGCTTTATCTCTTCATAGAGATTGTTTAATATGTATTGAGTTATTTTCTGCGTTTTTGACCTAAATCACAGCAGCGTCCTGCTGTTAGGAATGTATTCTCTCAAACATACAGTGTTAGCCAATCATAGCAGTGGATGTTTGCTTCTGAGGTTACAATCCTCTGTACCTTATTCAAACAGCGTTCCAATGTCAAATGTCAAAAAAAAAAAAAAAACGAACAGAAACTAGCATCTTACTTCTAAATGTTTTCTTTTTAATGTAAAAAATCTTGATAACATTGTAAGTGGACCTTCGAGAACAATAAATTAAAACAAAGGCAGATTATGACCCCTTTAAAGTGATTTTCTTTTTTTAATTATTATTAAAATAGTAATGCATTGAAATAATTAAGTCTCAAATAAAAACTGAGTTGTATTGAAACATTTAAAGTGTACACAAAGGCCAGGACAAACCAAGCTGATGGTGATGGCTGTAATAAAACTTGTGAAAACATGCAATATATAGCAAAATATTTGCTAATTAATGAGATATGGACTTTGACTAGTGAAAAATATCCTAATTTGTGTCTCAAAGATAAACCGAAGACTTCTGGGTTTGGTACAACATGAAGGCCTGCTCAGAACATATAAATTATCACTTTAATCATGTATTAGTGAATAAACCTTTTGTGCACATCTTTTATTCTTGGTAATTCACAGAGAAATTGCTATTCTGTTTTAAATTCATGTTCTTGCCAAACACCTCAGAAAATGCTAATATAAATACTTTCACACAGAAGATTTCTTCATTCATTGAGCGCATTTACATGCACGTTCTTAAGCCGATTATCCTTAATAATAACGCACATGGTCATGTAAACATGATAGCCCATTTTCTTTTATCGGAGCAAGGTCATAAATGGCCTAAGCATAAACTGGTCCACACATTACTTTTTTTTTTTTTTTGCCTCATGCACCATGTCCTAACTACACGTGACGTGACCAGGTTCCAGCGACAAGCAATTTGGTTCCACACTAGATGCGAAGCGACAAATCAATCAAATATCACAGCCAATCAGGAGCGTGCGTGGGCAGGCTCTCTCTGGAAGCGCATTGCTCTCACAACGAAATAGATGCATTTATAATCCATTTCATAAATATTACAGCTTTTTAACATTATTAAATGTACATGCTGAGTGACTGATAAAATCTGTTATGGAATACACACAGTTTTAACGGTCATCTTTTCTTTCATTTATTTTCAAGATCAGAGGATCAGAGGTGTCTGTTGTTGCTTTCAGTATGGCCATAAGGTGACGTAATGTGATAGAATACAATCACCTGAGATAATCTCATCTACTTTGAAATAGTTTGTATGTTGTTGTTGAAGCTGTGACATCGCAGAAATGGAAACCGTTTCTAAATTAGAAGTAATGTGTGTTGCCATTGTGGCTAGTTAGGGCAAAAACTCAGATTAACATGGAAAAGATAGCTTTTATCGCATGTCGCAGCGTTGCGTCATGTGTAGTTAGGACACGGTGTTAACGTTAAACGCATTAACCTGTTTGTCTGCTTATTGAAGTGTGCATGTGTGATATGTAACAGGAACGCATCACTAGCGCAGTTTTAAGCACATCTAGACAGAGCAAACATTTTGCAGTAAAGAAGGAAGGAGATATCACAAAAGCCAGCTCATTCATGTCTCAGAAAATGATTCAAATAATAAAATTCATATCTCGTGGCTGTATGAGCTGTTTCCTGCTGACATGTTGCAAGCTTTAAGATCACAACTATGGAATACTCAAGAGTCATATATGCGAATTATTATATTTGGACGTCACTAATGGGAAATAGCCTCATTTATTAATAAAATCATGTAAACACAGATTGCGTTGTCAGGTTACTGATGTGCGTGTAAATGGGGAAAACGCTATTTTAATAAGCTAATATTTGTTAGTTATCAGCTTACTGGTGTGCATGTGAACATGTAGCAGCTAGGCCTAGATAATGTGAATCAACCTTCAGGATAATAATTTGAAATTTCCGTGCAGGCGTTTGTGCTGTAGGTGTCTTCTCACTATGCAGTTCTTTGTGTCTGAATCGCAGTTCAGTGTGTTTTTATCTGTAAGTTTTATCCGTAAGGACTGTGAATGGACTAGGAAATGAGAAGATCAGTAAAACTGTTAATTGTACACTGAAGCACTCACTCCAAACTGAGATCTGCAATGGATGCTCGGTTTCTAACCGTGCACGGTTGAGTCCTGATGAAAGCTGTTGTTAATAACTCAGTTCATAGTTCAGCAGATGGCGCAGAGACGTTCTGCTGTGTTTTCTTTGAATCAAAGTGTTACAGAGAAATTGATGCTGGTGTGTGAGTGTGACTCAGGCCGATGGGAAATGTTCCCTGTAATGAAGCTCTAGTTCTGTGTGTGCTGAGGGCTGTGCTTCTGCCTCATAGAGGATGCTGTGTCACTTTGTGTGTGTGTTTAGGTTTTGTAGCAGACTCAAGCTGGGTTGGCATCTGTCATAACCCCCGATAGTTAAACCATCAGCAGGCAAAGTACTACACATGCGCACACACACACACACGAAGCATCATGGTAAGGAGAATTGTCCTCCCCTCCCCCTGCACAACACACCTGCTGTGACATAAATCAGAGCAAGAGAGGAGGAAGCCAATGGAGCGAGTTATGAAGGGAGAGAGAAAGTGAACTGGGAGGTTGAGAACAAACTCCTCTCATGTGGCTGTGAGCTGCTTATTATGCCAGATGTCAGACACCTAGATAGTGTAGACACACACACACACACCTGTCTCACACACATCCGTCAGACTTCCCATAAAACCTCCATTACAGCCCCATCTCAGACTACATGCACTAGATTACCCATAATCCCCTGAACGCTAATCACAGCCTCCGACACCTGCAGCCTGAAGCATGTGACTCATTTAATGCAGGATGATTTGCATATTCGTGATGGATTTGAGTATATGTATATATCGAGGATTTTGTAATCTTTATATTTCAGAAGGCTCTTCTGTAGCTTCTGACAGACGTGGAAGCACAGATTGTTCTGTTTGATGCATTGAATTCTACGAGTCTTTGTATGGCGTCAGCATCTTATACTGGAGCTGTAGTAATTGTAGATTCTCTGATGGCGAGCGTGTTTCTTTGTGTTGCCTGTTCTGAGCTTGTGGCCGTTGTGACCCAAAAGTGCCAGTTTGGAGCGTGCAGAACATCAATATCAGGCTGTGCTGGCTCGTTAGGGCCACCGTGACATTCTGTCATTGTCACTGAGGGCTAATTATAAACACCAGCTTCAGTCCTGTAGTCTGCAGCTCCTGACCCACTCGCATCTAAAAACACTTCCCTCTACCTCTACCTCTACCTTGTGCTTTGCCTTATCCATTTCCTTTCCTTTTCTTCCATTCCCATTTTTTATTTCATCCTTTTTCTTTTCTTTTCTTACATTTTTCTTCTTTTTTAGCCTTTTTGCTTTTTTTTAATTAATTTTTTTATTTTGTCCCCCCTTATTTTCCTTGATTTTTCTCATTTCTTTCCTCCTCCTTATCAAATCCTTTTCTTTTCACTTTCATTTTCTCCCTTTCCTTATCCTTTTCCCTGTGTTTTCTGTATATTTTTCCCCTTTTGTTTGCTTTCATTTTCATTTCCATTTACTTCCTTTTTCCTTATCCTATAATTTTCCCTTCCTTCTGATTTCCTGTTCCCTTTTTCTCTTTTCTTTTACCTCTTGTATTTTAATTGTCTATTTTTTTTTCGTATTATTTCCTCTCTTGTTCATTCTCTCATTTCATTTCCTATTGCCTGTTTTCCTTATCTTTTTCTTTTTTCTTTCTTTCCTTATTTCCTCCTTTCTTTTCCTCATCCTTTCTTTTTCCTTGAATTTTTTTTTCCTTTCCTCATATGTTTTCCTTTTTATTTCTTTTCCTCATTTCTTTATCCATTATCATTTTTCCTTGAATTTTTGTCTTTTTTTATTTTCCTTACCCTTTGTCCTTTGTTTTCCTTATTTATTTTCTTATCTTTTATTCTCTCATTTCATTTGTTTTCCCTGTCCCTTTTCCTCTTCTCTCATTCTCTCTTCCTCTTTCTCTGTTGCAGGGATCAGATGGGAAAAGAGGAAGTTCTCCTGCGTATTCAGTAAGTCTGTCTGTCCCAGTCATGTGAGAATTGAAAAGAGACACAAATGATGCTTTTTGAGGCTCTTGGTTTAGTCACACCGACAGTCCTCTCTTTGGAGGGATGTGATGTGGTTTCCAGAAAAGCACAGGGCTAGCCCACACAAGACTTTATCGTTTTCTACTACAAACTCAAATTAAGCTTAGATTATGAGAAATTAATATGAAGTAATGACATATAATATATAGGGTGGAGTTTAACCACATCTGTTTTGGAAACACTCTCTTTCTGCTTCACGGCTATAAAAAGATTAGGATTTTAATCAACATATAGATGAGGCAGCATTTCTTTTTATGTGTGTGTAGGACGCAGTTTATCTCTTAATAGCGTTGGTGTGTGGTGGAGTTTGGTGGCAGACGTGGAGGTTTCAGTCCAAGCCAGTGAGCGAGGACTCCTCTCTGATCAGAATGCAAAGATGCCCTTGGCAGCACACCCCTCTTTGTCTGTGCTGAAAAGAGCAGGATATTTCTGCATCCTTTCCCCAGCGAGAGAGAAAATAGACTGTGATTATTGGTCCAGGCCCCGGATTATGCACACTCACATTAGGGATATTCTTAGAGTCATTTAGACTCGAGAATCATTAAATACTGTTTGAAGATGCACAATATGTCTCGTTATACTCTCAGCTGATATTCAGAGATTGTACGATTTGCTCTCAGGAGACTATGAATTTAAATGTGGTGCTCAGTGCTTGCTGAGGCCAGCGTTATTGTGCATCGGGTGCAAAATAAGACCTGAATAAATTCATAACAAATGGCGTATGAATGTAATGTCTCTCATTTATAGACTCCTGAAAAGAAGCACTCTGAATCATCACGGGGCAGGAAGAGGAAAGCTGACAACCAATCAGAGAGCAGTCAGGGTAAAAGATGACACTCTCTCTCTCCCTTTCTGTCTCTCTCTCTCTCTCTCTCTCTGTCTCTCTCTCTCTGTTTTCTGGCATGTTCTTTACGTTTAACTTAATATGCTTAATCATACATCTTTTTTCCATTTTCTCTCACAGGGAAGTCTGTAATTCGGGGACCCAAAATTAGTGATTATTTTGATGTGAGTACCTGTCAATAATTTGAAGCTAATGAAAGCATATGAAATCATTGGCTCAGTTGTTGATACGTGATACGTAGCGATTGCAGCTTGAATGATGTATTTTGCAACCATGAATATTTGCAGCATAGTTAGCATTTTTAAGCAACAGAACATTTTGGTTACACTTCAGAAGTGGTAAAATATTTTAATATATTCTGATGAACAAAATGATTAATCAAATGCAATGATTTTTTTTGTTTGTTTGTTTTTTAATTCACAAAATTAAATTTATTGAAAATGGATTGGATGCTCAGTGAACAATGTTTCTAAACAATTCTCTTCACATTAAGCAGGGAAAGCGAAAAGTGTTTTAACATTGAAAACATTACACGTCACCTGTTTTAAAAAAATAAATAAATAAAATAACTCACTATAATGATATTTCTGCCATCTAGTCACCCTAATGTCATTGCAAGAACAAATCATTTTCTTCAGTCAGAGTGAAAAGAAAAAAAGGTTTCTGTTCCGTGCGATGAAAGCATATGATAACCAGTGGCTGACAGTCATGTGATGTTCAGTGGAGTGGTGTCTAGAACTGCTTGATCTTTTAATGCCATATGCTTTGTTTCTTTTTCCTTCTGTCTGTAGTTTCAGGGCGGTAATGGGTCCAGTCCAGTAAGAGGTCTACCACCAGTCATCCGTTCACCCCAGAACTCACATTCCCACTCTGCCCCAGGATCCAGTGTACGTCACACACACTCTTTCATACCCTGTTTACACCTGCTGTTAAGAGCTGATCACAAGTGGACAGAGCATTCGGTATACCTGGTGTATAGGGATCTAGCGGTTCGCTCAACTCGCGATTCGATTCATTATTTTGATTTCACAATTTGATTTTCTCATGTTTTGTTTTTTTTTACAAAATGAGACTGAAGACGTTGTACAGGAAATGAGGTGGTGTTCTTTAAGTAGGCCATTGCTGAACTAAAATTGAAATAACAAACCAAATTGAACTTTTACAACAAATCTAAACCTAAATTAAATAAGCAAGTTACACAAATAAAAGAAAGCTCTTCATATAAACAAACCAGGCTTTGTCTGTGCTTTTTCCGTTTAAAATTAGAGGAAACCACTGCATTTTAATCCTCGTCTAAAGAAAGATGGAGCATACATGCATCATGAGCAGTTTATCTAAATTAGACTGTATAATTTAAAAATTTGAAGGAAAAACAGAATGGCCTGATTTTAGTTTTGTGAAACTATACGTAAAACACCAAAGTAGGACTTATGAACAGCAGTTACAGGGTTTCCTGGGTTACAAAGCAGAGCTGTTTATGAATTTGCATCGTTCCGAGGCACGGTGGAAACGATACCATGTAAACTTTTCTAACGACAGTTCCCCTTAGAGTTTCATATAAACTCCTACCCCCAATTGTATGGCGATTTGCTTAGCATGGTCACACATTTATATTGGTTTTCAACTGATTAATCATTACATCCCTGCTGGTATACCTTGTGATCGGGTTTCAAAAGGAGGGTCTCCGATTTCATCACTCCACACATTCTGTTTTGAGCAGATTCTTTAGGAAATTATTTAGGATTTTTGTGGAGTATCTGTATTAACTGGATGTGTGTTGCTTCATGCTGATGTCAGGATGCTCTTTACACTAATTAGGGGCATAATGGTACATTTATTTATACAGGAAATGATTTATACAGGTGTTTCAATTCAGCACACGTGTACTGAATGAATGCAGCATTGTTTTAAGCATTGCATGTGTGGATCTTCTGCCTGTGCAAACTTTAGGATGATATTGTTAACACATCTGAAAAATAAAGGGGAATATTAAAGGATGCTAGTCTCTGTTATCTAAAAGACAGAACAAGATAGAAAAGTAGCATAATAACTCTGAATAAAATATATATTTGGCTAAAATATTTAGCATCCAAAAGTGAACAGCACTGTAAACTGCAATACAGTGTGTTGCGGCACTACTGACAGACTTTATTTATTTACTGGGAGAACCATACTCCATAAACTACTACTTAATAAAAGGAAAAAGAAGCAATTTTGTTTTGTTCTTTCACCCGCTGTAATGAAAACATACTGAACCTTGACTTTAAAAGAAAGTTGCACGTTGAACATTTTTGTGTTCCATTACACCACTAGTAATACCCCATATGTGCAGCAGGATTTCATTCAAAAAACTGACCGCATTTGCACCTGTATTTAACACAATTTGTGATCGAGACATCAGAGATGATGCTAATGCTCTGACTTATTTCAGTCCAATAACTGTGTATTATGATCAAACACGTCTCAAACACACTCCATAAACCACTGACATTCTTCCCCAGGAACACACACCTCACAACACTGCCTGTATGTGTGCCTCTCTTTACTACACCGTTAATATGACTTTACCACACAGTAATGTTGAATAATGTTGTGTTTCAGACCCGGCAGAGCAGCTCGTCTCCCACTAGTCTGTGTTTTGTGGACTCTATGATTTCTTCTAGACCGATGGCGGTCAAGAGTGTTCAGGTGGGACTCTGCATAAGTGCACTTACTCTCAAATAACAAGAACCTCAACTGCAGTTGTTTTAGAACAGTTAAAAAATTAAGTATTTTTTATTTAATTTTTTTTTTTTTTTTTGTAGCTTACGTTACAAGTGAAAGAAAAAAAAAAATAGGGCAAACATATTTAAATATGAAATGCCCTATTTAGCCCTTTTTGTAAATGTTTTTGAGTGTTTATATTTATTTAAAAAATGAGCATGGGATAATAAGATAATACAATGTACATATTAAAGGCATTTGGAAAGAAGCACAAATAAATGATTAATGCATGGTAAAAAGTTTTTCATAACCGTTGTAATTTAATTTTAATAAAACAAAATAGAAAAATTTGAAATTGGTTTTGATCACAAATAAAGCCCTGTAACATAAAATGACTGTATGTGAAGAATATCTATCAGGAATAAGTTGTTTGTGTGTTTTGTTGATCCTATAGACTGACCTGACTGTGGTAAAACTGGCCACTATAGAGAGCAATAAGAACCTGGACCTGGAGAAGAAAGAGGGCAGGATAGACGATCTTCTACGGGTGAGAGGAGATTAATCATTTAAACAGTGAGAATGATTCCAAAACAGATTTGCTGTAAATGGGTTTTGATGTGACATCACTTGTGTCTTGCAAGATTTGGTTGCATCAGACTTAGTGTAACTATAACTTTTTTTTTTTTTTTTTTAAGAATGTTTAACAGCAATAATATATATGTTGTAATGTGTTTTTATTTTCTTCTTCCTCTCCTGTGCAGGCAAACTGTGATCTTAGGAGACAAATTGATGAGCAGCAAAAGCTTCTAGAAAAGTACAAAGAACGTTTAAACAAGTGCATCACCATGAGCAAAAAACTTCTGATTGAGAAGGTGAAGCATCCTGGTGATATTTCAGTAAAAATATCACCCAGAGCTGTAAATCTGTAAATGTTCAGTTTGCTGTGTAATGCAGACATTAAAGTTTAACAGTTTCAACAGTAAAATGAGTAAGATTTTTCTAAAGCGTGTGTGTGTTTGTCCAGAGCACACAGGAGAAGCAGGCGTGTCGGGAGAAGAGCATGCAGGATCGACTGCGCTTGGGTCATTTCACCACTGTGAGACACGGAGCCTCGTTTACAGAGCAGTGGACAGATGGCTACGCCTTCCAGAACCTTGTCAAGTAAGACGCAGCACAATCCCAAACTATACCTCTGTATTTGTCCTCTCTAGCCTTATAAACACTACTACTTTACGGTTACATGACAACATCTTGGACTAAAGTCCCTCACCAATTGTCTGTTTTCTCTCAGATTTTCACACTTCTATAGTAGATCTCTCGTAGATCCGTAAGTGAGTGCATTACAAGTTACAGATATGTCTGTATGAACAGCCTTTCATTTACTGTTTTAATACAGACAGCAAGAATGGATCATTCAACAACGAGAAGAAATTGAGAGACAGAGAAAACTGTTAGCTAAGAGAAAACCCCCATCAGCCAGCAGCTCTCAGTCGCCCAGCACCAACTCTGAGCCTAAACAACGCAAGACCAAGGCTGTGAACGGCTCCGAGAACGATCCTTTCCTCAAACCCAGCCTTCCTCAGTTGTGAGTGCTGCAAAAAATTACTTTTTATCTGCTGTGACACACAAGTCTCTAAGGAAGCAGTGTGTAGAAATTGCATCAGCTGCTTCAGAATTGTGATTGTTTCTCACTCTTCCTATCACACTTCATGTATGGAGGTTTTTTAATCTTGCTCCTCTGATGTTCCTGCAGGCTAACTTTAGCTGAGTACCATGAGCAGGAGGAGATCTTCAAACTGAGACTCGGCCATCTCAAAAAGGTCAGTGCACAAGCTCAGTGGCTCCTGTATGATTTAGATCCTCATGCATTTCTGGACATTTAAAGACAATTAAAAATTAAATAAATGTCTGTCTTTGTTTCTGAAGAAACAATCCAAAGATACTTCTGTAACATTATGGATGCCTTTACTGCTGCTTTTAATGTTTTCAATGTAATGTGTCTTTGCTTAAAGCATCCTAAAAGAAAGCATTGTTGCCCATTACTTACTTTCCACTTTCTAATTTCCCTATGGCAGAAGTGGCAGCATACCACAATGATTGTATAAATGTATGTTTGTGTTTTTGTTTTCTTCATGTGTTCTTGTATATTTGTAGGAGGAGGCAGAGATTCAGGCAGAGCTGGAGAGGTTGGAGAGGGTGCGAAATCTTCACATCCGAGAGTTGAAAAGAATAAACAATGAAGACAGTTCACAGTATGTACCCACACAGTAATGACATCAGCCTTCAATCCTTTTCTTTTTCATTTTATTTTGTGTCATTTGTACTGGACATTGACTCATATTAACTCATATGTTCAACACATGTGTGACCCTGGAGCACAAAAGCATCATAAGTAGCACAGGTATTTTTGTAGCATTGTATGGGTCAAAATGATCAATTTTCTTCTGTGCCAATTTTTTTTTAGGATTTTCCACGTTCCTTGAAGATATTTTGTAAATTTCCTACTGCAAATGTTATTACTAATCAAAAATGAGGTTTTATGCTTTGCTAAGAACTTCATTTGGACAGCTTTAAAGGAGATTTTTTTTTAAATCAATATTTTAAGCTATATTAATCTTATATACCTTTTATCTTACGTCTTTTAAAAGTGGACCTTTATGACTGGATCAGGGACACATTTATATGTAGTGTGTGTGTGTGTATATATATATATATATATATATATATATATACACACATACAAGATATCTATGTGTCTGAAAAGATAGATTTTTGTTTGTTTTACCAAATGATTTAGTTTTACGTGATTATTTTTCACTCACCCTCCCCTTTTCTCCTATTTCTCTTTTTGTTTTTATTTTTGTATCGTTTTACTCATTCTCAGATTCAAGGACCATCCCACCCTGAATGAGCGCTACCTGCTGTTACATCTGCTGGGCAGGGGGGGCTTCAGTGAGGTCTACAAGGTATCTTTACTCCTCATTTATAACAAAACCTGATATATGCTGATTTTTAAGAAAGAAACGCATCATTTGATTCATCATTCTGCTCTTCAGGCGTTTGACTTAATTGAGCAACGCTACGCTGCTGTGAAGATTCATCAGCTCAACAAAAACTGGAGAGAGGAGAAGAAGGAAAACTACCACAAGTATGTTCCTTCTTTTTGATGCTATTCAAGGAAATGTTCTTGTTCAATACATCTGTAGGGCCCTATGATTTCTGTAATATGGAAGACGAAGATGGAATCATTGAATCCAGTCATTCAATCCAGAGATTGGAATTTACTGTATAACGTGGAGTTCTATATAACTTGCCCATTTGTTTTTTATTTATTTATATTATTTTGATTATTAAAATTTAACAAAACCATTGTGGAAAATATCAAAAAAACAGAATTTGTTCTAAATAAAACTGAATTTCAGAAAAAGAGAAAACGTTAGATTTTAATTAATTACACATGCTTTTTAATGTAATAAAATTTAATTGAACCAATAAAACAGTCTAGAAAAATAAAAACTGAAAGATTTGGGAAAAATAATAGATTTTAGATTGCATAAACAGGGAAAAAAAAGCAAATTATCCACTCTAATTTTATAGACAACACGAACCATTAAAATATATCTTTACACAAAATTCTAAGTAGACCAAACTAGCCTTAAAACATCTGCTGAAAAATGACATCAACTATGCAGTTAATTTAACGGAAGGTACGTAGCCTCGTTTAGATTCAAATATTCCAATTACTCTGACAGCAGCTTTCCACAGATGCTGCTGACGGAGCTGTATTAACCCTGAATTTTTTTTTTTTTAGAGCAATTTCTCTGTTTTTTTTAATGTGCAACTGATACGTAGCAGGCTTATATTGTGATGTGGGGACATTGTTATGTAAGACTGTATTTCCATGCCAATTGGTATTCGGTACAGAGCTGGAAATGTCTGGAAATCTAGTCCGTCTGTCTCTTATGACGCCGGCCGCCCGGGTCTCACCTCTGTTGCCCATGGTAACCTGTGCCTCTCTTCTCCGCAGACACGCCTGTCGGGAATACAGAATACATAAACAGTTGGATCATCCCAGAATAGTTAAACTGTATGATTACTTTTCACTGGACACAGACACGTGAGTCCCAGCCCTGCAGATTTCTCCTCTCAGCCATCATCAGTGAGATGGACATGAGTGACATAGCTTTCTGTTTCCTGCAGGTTTTGTACGGTTTTGGAATACTGTGAAGGAAATGATCTGGATTTCTACTTGAAGCAGCACAAGCTGATGTCTGAGAAAGAAGCTCGCTCTATCGTCATGCAGATTGTTAATGCATTACGATACCTGAACGAGATCAAGCCACCCATAATACACTATGACCTCAAACCCGGTGAACATATTCTCTGCATTTTACTTTTCATACTTGTCTTAACACTCAGATATGCTATGTTCTTGTTTGTTGTTTATCCACAGGTTGTTTTTTTTAACCTGTATATGCATTTACAGATATATCGTTTAGAACTACTTTTTTTCTTTTGTCTTTTTTAAATATAGTAAAAACAACAAACGTTTTATCATTATCATTTTAATAGGCTGATTTTCTGCTTAAGAAAAAAACATTTCTTTATATCAATGTTAAAAACAGTTGCACTGCTTTATTTTATTTTTTTCAAGATTATTTGATAAGTAAAAAATTGAAAAGAACTGATTTTTTCAGATTTGTTCGGTCAGTGTAAATATCTTCATGGCCACTTTTAATGAGTTTAATACACCTTGCTGAATAAAAGTGTCAATTTTAAAAAAGAGTGTGCTGGGCAGTGATTAACTGTAAATATAAAAAGTTTTTGTTTACATAATATGTGTGTGTACTATGTATATTTATTATGTATATTTTAAGACGCACATATACAGGATATATTTAGATATGTTCCTGTATTTAAATGTATATGTTTTATTCATTTGTGTGTGTGTGGTTGTATACAGGGAATATTTTACTGGTAGATGGAACTGCATGTGGAGAGATAAAGATCACAGATTTTGGACTGTCTAAAATCATGGACGATGACAACTATGGAGTAGATGGAATGGACTTGACTTCACAAGGGGCAGGCACTTACTGGTAACACACTCACAGATATCCTGACAGTTAGGCTTTTGCCTTTTAAAGCATGTAACTCAAGCGTGTCTTGTTTCTGCTGTAAGGTACTTACCACCCGAGTGTTTTGTGGTGGGTAAAGAGCCTCCAAAGATCTCCAATAAGGTCGACGTCTGGTCTGTTGGTGTCATATTTTTCCAGTGCCTCTATGGAAGAAAGGTGAGAAACAGTTATATGAATAAACGGGAATATTATCAACAGCATAAGTAGCTGTCAGTTACATTTGTAGTTATGTTTATCCATGCAAATTAGACTTTTTTTTTTTTTTCTTTGTTTTTTCTAGCCATTTGGCCATAACCAGTCCCAGCAGGACATCCTACAGGAGAACACCATCCTGAAAGCCACAGAGGTTCAGTTCCCTTCCAAACCCGTTGCCAGCAATGAGGCCAAGGTCATTCAGATTTTCTTTGAAAAATAGTCTATACAATTTTGGAATTGGAGTCATGGAATAGAATTATTATTATTATTATTATTATTATTATTAAAAAAAAAAAGATGGAATCATAAAACATTATGGGCGTTTGACATGACACTGTTGCAGTGTGGCATGTTGTTCTTCATCTACAACAGTAGCTTTTCAATGATTAAGAAGTTGGTGAAAAAAGAAACATTAAAATGAGCCATGAAAAAAGTTATTTTGAGGCTCTCTTGGTAATTTGCTGACCCCCTGGTCGAGAACCACTGGTCTAGAACTATTTTGAATAATTTTTCCAAATTATTTATTAAGTGTTAGTGCTGTCAAACGATTAATCGTGATTAATAACAAGTTTTTGTTTACATAATGAGTGTGTACTGTATTTATTTATGTATATCTAAATACACACACAAACTGTATGTATTTTGAAAATATTTACATGTGTATACGTTGATATATTTATATGATTGTATTTTATGTTATATATAAATATATTTAATATATAAACAACATATTTTTCTTAAACATATACATGCATGTGTTTGTATTTATATATATACATAATAAATGTAAACAGTACACTCATATTATGTAAACAAACATTTCTTTTTAATGCGATTTAATTGCGATTAATCGTTTGATGGCACTAAATTATGCTTGAAAATGGTGTAGGAATTAATTTGAGAATAGCTTTAATAGTTTATTGCACTGCACAAATATTTAAAAGGAACTGTAAAAAATCAGGTTTAAATAAAAATAAAATGTGACCCTGGAGCACAAAATCAATCAACGGTAGCTCAGGTGTATTTGCAGCAGTTATAGCCAACAATACATCATATTAGTCAAAGCTATAAATTTTTTTTAATGCCAAAAATCATTAGGATACTAAGTAAAGATCATGTGTCATTAAGATATTTTCAAATTTCCTACCATAAATACATTAAAACATAATTTTCTTTTAGTAATATGCATTGCAAAGAACCTCATTTGGACAGCTTTAAAGGAGATTTTCTCAACATTTAGATTTTTTTTTGTTTGTTTTTTTTTTTTGCACCCTCAGATTCCAGATTTTCTAATATTTGTATCTCAGCTAAATATTGTCCTATCCTAACGAACCATACATCAAAGGAAAGCTAATTTATTCAGTTTCTGATTCTCTTTCAAAAATTTCACCCTTTGTGTGTTCCAGGGTCAAAAATGATAAAGGGTATAAAAGTAAGCCTAAAACATTGATGAGAACGAAATTTCCCTGTCTCTGTTACTTGTCAGTTATCTGGCACATATATTTACAAAATGTGATCACAGATTATATCTAATGATGGTAAAACTAAGACATCTTTTCATTAGATCAGTTTTAACTAGTGTGAGTTCTGTTAACGAAAACTGACAAAAAAATGTTTATTTTACCTTTTTTCATAAGATGATGTCGAGGTGACAATAAGGAAAATAAATAACTGATTTTATCAACATGCAATTTTGTTGATGATAAAATGAATTAAAAAAAAATAAATCAATAACTTGACCAAATATTATTGCGGTCTGCTCTACACGCCTCTACTACATGAGCTATCATGAGTCGGTTGCCAGATATCAAGAGTTGAAATCCCCGAATCAGAGCTACAAGGATACATTTCCCGCCCTGTGATTTGCTTATTATTTGAATTCAATGCTCACATTTTTTTTTTTTTATCTGTAAGCATTAAACAGACTGTTATTATTTGTCCTGTTAACAATATATAAACATCTGTTATGTGACATGGTACAAAATAAAAATTCATGATCCCTCTTATTAAGTTAATATTATAAACATTCTGCAAGGGGTGTGTAAAACTTATGAGGGCTAGTTTCTGCAGTTCATAGTCATTGCCACAATGGTCAGAATGGTTCAGGCCATTAAACAGACAATTTGACACAGAATTATTTAGCGTGTTTTCTTAGACACACACTAAATTGTTATTGCGTATGTAGTAAATGGCGTGTTACTGTTTCCTGTAGGCGTTCATCCGCCGGTGTCTAGCCTACAGGAAGGAGGACCGCTTTGATGTGCACCAGCTGGGCAGTGACTCCTACCTGCTGCCTCACATCAGACGGGCCAGCTCTTCAGGAGCCCTGGCACCAAACTCCACCTCCTATTGACAGCTTGCACTAAACACTGACTGAACATGGCTGGCCAGCGTCTCATCTCCTTCCCTTGAGCAGGGCGGGACCACAAGGAAAAGAAGCTGGCTTCCTCGGCTCCAGGAAGTTTGTGTTGAATTACTGTGCTTTTGCAGCAATGAGATTTGGGTTTACTGAGAAAAGCGTTTGGAAAGAGAATGAAGTCAAATAAAGCATGAATATTTCGAATGTCGCCACAAAGTCATTGAAGAAAAATAATGCCTTCTGAAGACTCCAGCTACTGTTAATGCGACTGTTGTCATTTGGTTTTTCACACGGTTGCCTCCGCGTTCAGAGAGGAGAGAGACCTGGCAAACCACTATCGATTCCCACGCTTTCAGCTGGGTTTCCATAAATTAAGGATTTCTTTTGAAGAGCCTCCGTTCAGAGTTACTGTAACCGGCCTGCAAAGGTTTCATTCTTCACTCTGTAGTAATGTTATGTGGTACAGACAACAGTGTTAGCTTTCCTTGCTTTGTTCAACTAGCTACGAGAATGTAATTCTAGCATACAGAGCGGCTACTGGCACACTAGGCCCAGGCAGCATACTAAGTTAAATGCACAAAATAACCAAATGTAGACGAAAGGCAATGTACAGAATCCTATGCAGGACAAAATTAAAGTATCCCATCTGGAGAATTCATGTATATTTCTTGTACAGGACCTTAATTTCAGATATTAACTTTCAGCAGATTTGTTCTGTACAGAGGTTTAACATTTTGCCCTTTTTTTCCTTTTCTTGTAAATTTGGTTTCCTGGTGTGCTTTTGATTTTTGCTGCTTTGATGTTGCTCCTTTTTCAAAACGCTGTATAATGTACTTTGGGTATAAATTGTACAGTCCCGTTAAAAGAATAATTGCAAATAAATGCCAGGAAGCTCCATTTAGTGTGTTGAATCTGTTTGCTGTTCTGTCAAGCGGTCTGTAGCGCCACCCGCTGGCTTTACAAATAACGCTCTGTGCATGTTTTAAGCCAGAGTTTAGCAAATGCACACAGTATGCAGTACATTGGAACACATTTCTGTGAAATATATATTCGTAAATTACCGTGGGCTAAGATAGGCCACCTAGTAAACGGGAATAGAAATGTTTTTTGTACTAAAGCCACATTTTGCATGCAAGTATGTTTGTCAATATTGGTGACATGATGACATAAATAAGGTATACATTCTACTACATTCTCATTTTTGCAATTTATAGTTCTTGTCATGTTGATCATAGCAGAACATGCCACTGAACAGCCAATTTGATGAATTTTACAAAAAATAAAAAAAGGAAAGGGATCGTCACCTTACACCTTTTAAGTTATAAGGTGTACAGATTCAGGTGTAAAAATGTTAACTGGTAAGACTGGTAACACTTCAACCTCAGTGTCCTCTGGTTTTCTGGTGATCCACCAGGCTTCAGCGTGTGCATTCTGTGTCTGCACGTTTGTAGGACGTGGTCTGCACATCAGTGTTGTCAATTTATCTATTTTGTAGCTATATCAGTGACAGCCCCGCCCCTTTTGAGAGTTGTTGGTTTTTTTTTTAGTTTAGGGGCAAATATAGCAACTTCATGGACAAACCTTATCCAGGTTCCCGTCTTTTATATAGATCAGTGAATTTGCCATTATGATGTCATCTAGTGACATTTAGCTACCATTTTTAGCTACTTTTAATTGAAAGCACTGCTGCACATGTGTGTGTTTTCAGCACATGAACCTGATTTCTGTGAGTGGCAGCTGTTGGACACTTCATGAGTCCAGTCTTTTCTTTTTCAGTCTCTCACACACAGTAAACCTTGCTGCTGTGTTTTGGTGGATTCACGAGGGGTTGTGAGGCATAGGATGAATAAGGTTGTTCCTCTATCACTTTCAGGGCCAGGAGTAACGCTGCACACGCAGATTATAACAAACATGTGGCTTTATTAAATTCATCATACATCCATCTTTGAATGACTAACAGCTAAAGTGGTCTGTGTTTTATTAAGACCCTAAAAGCATGTCATGTTATTATTAAAACCCCAGTCCTTAATTTATGGTGTACAGTCGCCGTGATTTTGCCAAGTAAGACATGATCCTGGATCAACATTACTGTCTAAAAATATAAACTTATCCCAATCCTTACCCCTAAACCTACCCCTACCCAAAATTTATGCCTAAAATTAGTGGGAAATTATAGCTGATTAACAAGGGCGTAGAAGCACCTAACCCTGATCATAAGCCTAAAACAGATATTTCCAGAAAAATGATTCCTCAATTCTGATTGGTTGATTGAATGTTGATCCAGGATTTCATCCTGGATTTCATCCAGGATGAAATCACGCTCACCTACGAGGGTACTGGGGCCTCATTTATAAAATGTTGCACAGAAACCTTCCTAAATTTGATCTTACGATCATTTCTCGAATATGCGTACTTTTGATTCATGTAATGAACTATCAGAAAACGAGTGCACGCATGTGCAATCTATGAATCGCAAATGATCGTGAACTTGTGAGCAAATGAATGGTTTCAGCTCTTTGCCTTGTATAGGGCTCTTAATTAATTTCATTAACATATAAAATATCACCAATCATTAAAATTTAAAACAGAAAGAACATCTTACATGTTGATCCCGTGACACTAAGCACTTTTTTTTAAAGACAAAGACCGTTTTTATAAATATAAGCGCTGTCTCTGTGATCAAATCTGTGCGTAAGCACGCTTTATAAACGGTTCTCAGGAGTCATGATATGACTCTTAAATCTTCAACATCAACAGAGGATGATATAAATTTGATCGTCCTGAGGGCCTGATTCATTTATTACTCTTTGGAATCTATAAGATTGAAATAAAAGGTCATAAATATTCAGGCAGATGTGACAAATTTATTTTGTTGTGCAGCATGTTCCTAGAGTGTTCGCTCATCAACACCCCAGCATCACTTTAGTTACCCCTGAAGACATTTACCAGCAGTTTTGGTAACACTTTATTTTGATAGTCCATTTTAGACATTCTACTATCAGTAATCTAACTACATGTCAACTAGCAGTCATCAGAGTATTAGCAGACTGTCTGCTTAATATCTTCTAACATTTTTGATGGATCCACAAACTCAGCCATATGTGTTTCCACCTGTACAAGAGAAAAAAATAGGAAGGTTCAGTGGGAACTGTACTGTATGAATGAGAGGAACCTTGAAGATGTGTATAAACGGCTAAAAGCCTAAGCTGGTTGGTGGTTGGCTGGTCAGAGATGGAAGTGGCTTTCCTGGCCTGACCAGCTAAAGAAGTGGTCAAAACCCTTCTAAAATCAGTCTTCAAACCAGCTTTGACCAAACTGGAAGACTAACTAAATCCAGCCAACCAGTATGGCTGCTTTCTGCTGTCATCTTCAGCGCGTGTTGTAATAGTGTTTTTACTGTAAAAAAAAAAAACTACAACGTAGATCCAAGTGCATGCTGTATGCATTGGGTTTTCTAAACAAATAAATTAATAAAATACAATAAACCAAGTTGATGTACAATAAAATCAATTTACAGGGAGGTTTTTTTTTTTTTTACAATAGGCTACTTGACAGAGACAAGTATGCAAGAATTTAATAAGACAATGATGAATTAAGATTTTCATTAAAAACAGATAAAGTATTTGTGAATTGTAGCTAATGTGCTGTGTGTTTGTTGCATACGTACACTGATAAAACTCCAATCGTTACCATTTTTCTGGTTTGGCCATTCTCCAGTTACGGAGTCAAAAAGTCTAAAATCAAGCATCAAAACCAGAAGGGCTTCCAATTAAAGCTGAGAGTCAAAAACAGGTAAATGAAAAATCAATAGCTTAGAAATGCTTTAGGCTACCATAAAGCATTTCAATATTAATTATGTAAAAATATTTCTGTATCTATTCTTGGTCTATAACAGTATTAGGCGAGCAGGCTAAGATAATAAAAATCTGTAGGCTGTCAAACATTCCATACTATTCATATATCAGTTATTTTATTTCTTTTCGCAGCCTGTGTTTTTACTGTAGCCTACATAATACTTGATGGACATTTGGGCTTTTTAATAACTCACCAACAGACTGTCAACCTTAATAAGAGCCCAATTACAGACTCACACGCTGTGGAGCAAACAAGTACTTCTGAAGTCGAGCAATAGACTCTCCAGAACCAGTATTGCTTGTGGAAATGATGCTGCTTTTCAAGGAGCTCCTATTTCAATAATAGCCTAAATCTTATTTTACATAACTGATTAGGCATGGATAATGATGCGGTAATCATTGTGAATGACTGCTGAATGAATAATCAGTGAAGTATGGTTAACACAGTATCATTTTGTAAGAACTGTACGCGTGTATATGCAGAGGTTAATGTATTAACGCTGCACTGATTGCACTGCGTTCTAGCAAGTGATTTAGGAAGGAATAAATAAAGGAGGGGGAAACAAACTGGCAGCCCATTTGTGGTCAATATCTTCAGGCAGCTGTAGATCAGACCGCTGGAGGGCGCTGGAGCACCGCCTTCTGGAGATGCTGGCTGTGTCTCAAATGCATACTAGCTCACGACTTGCTGCATACTGCGCAGTACACACTGCTGCATGCTGCTGGGGTTTTCTTTCTTACTTTTCGCAACAGTATGTGCCATGTATTCCCCTACAAACATTGTAAACAGTATAGCAGTTTTGTCACATGAAGATATCACCTGTAATCCAGGCAGTGGCGTTTAAGACTAGATTCATCAACATTAAGTCATACAGCAAAAGGAGCAAGTCTCTTCATGTAATACATAAATCAATAGCATAAACACGTATAGATAGCTTTAACTTCAAGCCATCTTAAAGTAGAGTAGCCTATCACAAGACATCACAGAATTAATAGAGATTAATAGATTCATTTATAGAGATTTCCAACAGTTGACGAATAACAATACAATTAGACACAATTGTTTTGTGTTACGCATTTACTAAAACAGTATGTTTCTATTATTCATCATGTAATTAAATAGGCACTATTTTGCATCGGCCTGCATATCCACAGAACACTGGATAAAGACGTGCAGCTTCAAATTTCTTGTTTTTTTTGTTCAGTATTTCATTATTATTATTTTTTCAACAGGGATATTTTGGATATCTTTTATTGCACCACAAGTCAGAAAAAATGTGTAAATAGTGGACATTCTCTTTGCACTGTCATGTATTGTTTTGCCTTTAAGTATAAAAATAGTATAAAATATCTAAAATAAAAATATAAAAAAGTATAAAAATCAATACACAAATAGGAACCTAGTATGCTTATCTGATGTTTGAGCTTGGCGCATTTTAAAAACTTTTATAAACTAAAAGTGGACCAATTGGTTTTAAAGAGGCATGCGTTTTTAAGTAAAATAATGATCTTGTTTTTGGGGGGCACTTGATAGTACATTTTAAAAACACTAAGAACCCAGCCTGAGACTTACTTACTCCAATAACACAAACCAGTTTTAGATGGGCGCTACCCATACATCAAAATCAACCAAACATATCTTTTAGTCAAACTGGATTCTAAAAACAAACTATTACTGTTAAGTGCGTTTGTCTGAGATACAGAAAAAGTAATGTAATGCTAAGTTACTTTGATGTGCACCATGATTGACCATGATTACGAACAATAAAACAAAACACAAAAAACATTAACTGTAAAAAGGTTTCACAGCAATCTGTTTTGGTTTGGATGATCTTCTTATGCAATGGCAAAAGTGTGTGAGTGTGAACTGCCTTGTATATATATGGGGTAAAGCAGAGCAGACGGCTGGTTTTCTCAGTCTACTGCCCACAGTCTATACAGCACACCTGAGACGTGTGTGTGTGTGTGTGAGGGAAGACAGCCAAGCTTATTCTTTCCAATGCAGCTCTGAGTTTAATAATGCTTGTAATTGGAATGGATGGGTGCAGAAGAGCTCTGCTTGGACTGTGAAGCTAATGTGAGTAAGTGAGAGCACTATTGGCTGCTTTCCACAAGGCTTTTCCATTTGACATCATGGAAAAAATACCATTTACAGGTGTATCAGTGAAATCTCAAACAAAAAGAGAACTAGTTTAACAACAGAGAATTAAGAAAAAGTTCCTTGACGTTACAAACACATACCATTAAACATGCAGTTCCAGAACTGATGTCCATATATCCTCATGGCCTTCTTTCGGAATCTTTACATTTACATTCATGTGTTTAGCAGATGCTTGGATCCAAAGGAACAAAGAGCTAACAATATTCACATAATGCTTGGTTTATTATGCAACTAAAATAAGAGGTTTTATTTTTAAAAGTGTTAAGCTGTTGTTGTTTTCCATGTCTTCTGCAATGCCAGAAATCACACTGTTTCAGGAGCTTAAAATGCTTAAAATGGAGAGAGAAAAAAAATACAGAAATATACCTTTCTCCTGCATTAACCCAACGCAGATAAAAAGGCATTCAGCCAGCAGAATGCTGAAATTGGCTCCCCACTGGCCTACCTTTGCTTATGAAAGAGAACAAGGTCTCATGGCTTTTATGATAAATATCTTTAAAGAGGTAAATAATGAGCAAACCTGCTCCCACAGAGGACTGGAAACACTTCACTGCTGTGCTGTGATCACTCAGTAAAACTCCTGCTCAGGGATATTAATGAGAAAAACGAGGAGTGACAGAGGACACTGAGGAAAGAGAGGCTGGTTAAAAGATGAGATCTGGCGTCTCTTTTCCCTGTCCTTAGGCAAATCACTTTCATTTACTGCAAAGGGCTTTCTGAAATCTGCCACAAGAAGCTTTTTGGGCAAGGTAATGGTGCATTTTGTAGTGATTGCATTTCGATTAGAGAGTTGCATTTAATGCTGCAGCTGTGTCTCAACATTATATCCAATGGCTGTGAAATTCACAGATAATCCCGGTGAAATGAGCTGGAACATGGAAATTCAGCAGCTTACAGAGTATAATGAGTGGTGTGGCCTCTTTGTCTATTACAATGAATGATGACCTCACCACGGTGCTTTGATTTTCTTCCTCTTGTCTGATGCACTGAAGATACTCATCTTTTTCCTCAGAGAAAACCATTAACAAAGAATTTATTTTTGATCTGAGATGTTCAAGGAGTAGTTCACCCAAGAATTAGAATTTGCTGAAAATGTACTCATCTAAAACGTAAACAAGTTTGTTTCTTCATGGGAACAGATTTGGAGAAATGTAGCAATACATCACCTGCTCACCCATGGATGTTCTGCAGTCAATGAGAGACCAAACACCTGATAAAAACATCACAATAATCCCCAAGTGATCCAAACCACTCCGGTCCATCAGTTCATGTCTTGTGTAGGAGAAAGCTGCATGTTTGTCAGAAAAATACTTCTTACTTCAAACCATTGCTTCCAGCTCAGAGTCCTCTGTCCATAATACGTTTCACCATTTGTTACCTGATGGACTGCGGTGGTGTGAATTACATGCGGATTATTGTGATGTTTTTATCAGCTGTTTGGATTCTCATTCTGACGGCACCCATTCACTTGCAGAGCATCCATTGATTAGCAAGTTTCACGAGTTCGCGCTTCCTCATAACAATAATAATGAAATAGTAAGCAAATTTGGTGTGCTGTCCAGGAGGCGAGCCGGGAGGACGGCGGACTCCGAGCCCTAGTGATTTGAACCCTAGTGAGGGCAGAGCTCGGCGTCCGGCTCGGACCCTGCATGTCCTCCGTGAAGGAAGGCGCGAGAACAGGCGGAGAAGGGGCGGAGGAGGGATGCACAAAAGATGAGATGGTTTATTTATAGTGGGTAGGATGGATCTGATTGGGCAGATGAAATGAGGAGATTGATTAGGTAATGCGGTGCCAGCCACGGTTGATTCGTACACGCTCCTCCCGAAACTAGTTTTTAGCAAAACGTCACAAAGTAATGCTACATTTCTCCAAATCTGTTCACATGAAGAACAAAAAAAATAAAATAAAAAATCTTGAGTGGTCTCAGTGCTCTTTTTTTTTGGTGAATTATTCTTTCATTTGCTTTTATATACGTAGAAAAGGAGTGAATCATTTCTAAGCAATGCTCTATTCTCAGTCAACTCTTGGTCAAGCGTACTGTTCAGTGATACATGGCAACCATCATTCCCTTCTTTTATGAATACGCACAAAATAAACCAAGATTTTTCAAGCTGAGTGTTTATTTCTACTGGTAACAGTGAACAGTAATATTGCACATACTGCAAGCCAGTTAAAATGCACATTTTTTAAGTTTAACACTCAGGCACTTCAAGCTAGAGATCATTGGCTTTACATCTACTGTGCAGACTGAAGTAAGCAGAGCGTACACAAAATATTAGCATAGTTTGTTGATTTAGGAATGTGAAATTGTGTTTGGTCTATATTGAAGAAATTAAACTTAAGTACTAATACTACAAAATATAGTATAGTAAATACAGTTCCCTTTCTGGAGAATCATCGCTATGACGTCGCTGTGCTTTGCTCTTAACAAAAGTTAAGAGACTTTATTTTTAGATTTTTTTCTTCCATTTTTAAATATCTTTTTTTTATATTAATTCATGAATACAACTGACTAAATCTCAGCTACGGCATTCATTGCACTACGGTTAGAAAATGCTCTGTTATATTTATATCTTGAGATAGACATTCAGTTCTTAAACTTAGTTATATACATTATATGGCCAAAGGCACTGATGTTGGGTGAGGGGGTTTGAAAAGTTGTATTTAGTGGGGTTCACATCTGGGCTTGTGCAGGACTGTCAAAGTCTTCCCCACCAGACTTTGTAAACCATATTTGGACCCTGCTTTGGGCACCACTGCTTCTCTAGACGGGCATTATGGTGCAGCACTGGAATTTGTCTTTACTGGAGTTACTGGAACAGCAAAGTCGATTAGTTAGAATAAGATGTTCATATACTTTTGGCCATATAATGTAGCAAGTATGCAGACTGACAATGAAATGTCATTTTTGTTCTGTGTCTTTGGTTAATAAATAAATTTAAATATCTAATGCACTGGTTTAAACAATACAGATAAATATTGTCCCTCAAAATACAAATGAAGATACAAATAAAGGAACAATATCTTTACCACTATTCAAACATTTCTTACTGTAAAACTATGTGAGATATGTTTGTCACAAACAATCACAATTTACACAAAGAGTCATAAATTCTAAAAACACAGCGTGTCAATACAGTACTTGGTACAATGGTACACACTTCAGTTAATCTTCATGACAGCTATGAAGTTATGCATGTGTTCAATCACACGGACAGTCCAGGTGGCTCTTAGATGGTGGTATTTTACAGTATACTCTTAAACTTTTTTTTAAATTTAGAATTCAGACCAGTTCTTGATTTTAAAGGACACGTTCATAGTCCAAAACTTATGCTCCATGTCACTCAGTCTGTACAAAAATATTGTGTTTAAATTAATGCATTTACAGTGGATGTCTATGGTGCGAAACTAAAAAGTCAGTGTCTTATTCATTTATTTTTGATAAAGTGCTTTCCTTATTATATTTGAACTGCAGGTTTCTCTATTTCTCTAATTGTGACTGTGACTTTAATACAGTGAGGTATTGTTACTCCGATGCCTTGACTGTTAAATTCCCACTGAGAAAGCAATACTCTAAGCACAATTTTTGTTTCTTTTGTAGAAAGGGACAAAAATATTTTTTTATCACAGACACTGTCATAGAGCTTAACTTAAAGTGAACCATGAACATTTCTTAGAAGTATAGCTGTGCTGTATAGTATAACATTTCCTGTTAAAAGAAAGAGTAACACTCTACAACAAGGTTTCATCACTTACATGAGTTAATCCACTGAACTTTGAAAAATTGACAATAGGCAGTTGAATTATTTGAAAATAATGCACACCTAAGGTGGTAATATAAGGACTGTAAGTTTAACTGCTTTAAGAACAACGTTACACCTCACTACTGAGAAATCATGCAGCTTTTCAGTTTTCAGTGTGGGAGAAACATGTGAATAGTTTGTCATTTTTATCTTACTGTTTAATATATTCTGATAAAAAGGAAATGAAATCATTTGGCAAAGTGATTACGCACATTAAATTGCCGTCTAGACCTGCTTGGAACTATTTTAGTTGCATTAACCTTGGTTCATAAAAATACAACTGTTCATTGCTAATTCAAGTTAGCTCAGGTCCACTAAACAATTTTAGATGTATTAGTAAATATTAAAAATAACAAAGTAATATGCATTACATTTGCAATATCAGTTCATGTTAACAAATGTAGTTAACCAGAAAGAGAACCTTATTGTAAAGTGTTACAAATGAAAGAACACAACAGACAGGAGACAAGAGAATGGGGGAAAAGGAAGAAGAGAGGACATATAATGTCATAATGTCAAATCTGATCCTTCATTATGAAATTATAGCTTTAAGAGTTCACCACCTCTGCATTCTGGAATGTCCAATTTCCTAGTGGGACATTCTAGAAATCTGAGAGTACATTATTCTAGAGTACCTCATTGGTCTCATACTCTGGAATGTCCAGCTGATACAATACTTTAAAACGTCTTCTCCATTTACTATTTTTCTAAAGAATTTACTAACATCTACTGAATTTCCAGCCCTGTGCACTCTATAAATCCTGCCCCAGTCGTTCTATCTCATCGATCAGGAAGTCAATGTCAGACCTGGTTACAGCCGGATTAGAGACAACCATTCTGAAGAAGTTGACCTTATGGCCTTGAGGCTGGTAGCCCACCATTGTTGTTCCACACTCCATCATCATTGCCTTGATTTTGGGGGCAACCTAGACAGGACAGAAACTTAAGGTAACTGGCTAAATAAAATGAGTGGCATAAAATATGTGGCAAACACACATCGTATTTGATCAGTTACAATAACAGCAACATATGTAGACTGAGATTAAGTGAGTGTGAGTATCTTCTGACCTTATGAAGTCGTTGTCGTTTCTCCTCTCCGTCTGGCAGAAGTCGCAGGCTTGGAGGAATGTACCAGAAACACACATTAGTGTGTTGGGGCTAAGAAACAGACAGAAGAGCAGCATTAAAAAGTTATAAAATAAAGTAGTAGTACTAGTTAGTGAAGGACAGTGATAAACTCTATTTTGATTGTTTTCACTTACCTCCCCTTGAAACACCATCTCATATCCTTCTCGGTCCTTTATCTTGTGGTAGAGATACTCAGACAACTCCAGACATCTGTCAATGTGCTTCTCAAAGCCTATAGTGCCCTGTTAATGATAACAGATCCATAACATTACAGCTGATATTCTACACAAACATCTTTGAGCTGGATTAACACTGGTTGTATGTTACAGTAAACATACATCCACTATTCATCAATCCAATTTTTCTATTTATCCACCCATCTATTCTTCCCTCCATTCATTCATTCATTCATTATCTGTCCAGCCATTCATCCTTCACCCATCATGCATTCATCTATTCAACCATCCATCATCCATCTAATCATTCACCCATCCAGTCATCAATGAATTCATCATCCATCCAACTTTTCGTCCATCCATACCACTATCCATCCATCCATCCATCATTAATTACAACTGTTAATCTATCTACAACTGTTATCTATAAATGGAAGATAAATTTATTTATCTTCCATTTATCAATCATCCATTCAACAATTTAATCATTCATCATCCATCTAATTGTTCATCCATCCATCCAGTTATCAATTAATCGATCATCCATTCAATTTTTCATCCATCTACTCCATACATTTCTATTTCCATTCTATTAATCCATTAACCATCAAACTTTTCATCCATCCAACCTTTCATTTATCGATCATTCTGTCCATCCATCCTTCCTTCCTTCACATTATCAAGCACTGAAGTTCTGATCTCAGGGATATGAACACACACCTTTGACTTCCACATGAGCCAGAATTTAAAGATGTCTACATGACGGCCACACTGTATGGCCTTGTCCCCTGTGTCATAGGTGACATCATACTGCTTATCCGGCTGAAAGAGATATCCTGCACACATGGAGTTACAGCCCTGAAGAAGACCCTGAAAACACACACACACACACACACACAGTGAGAGAGCAGGAATACTGAGTGGAGATAATCATAATAACACATCAGCCAGCAGCTACCTCTCTTTTGATTCTTTGTCTCTCTGCCTCTCTTTTCCTCTTGTTCTCATCCAGCTTTCTTTGCATTCTATTACATCTGAGTTTTACTCTGTTCCACTGCTATTCATACTCATTTATTTTGAAACCCCCATGTATCCTTTTCTCTCTTACCTTCTCTCGCACAAGAATGGCGGAGCACTGTAGTGGAACGCCCATCATCTTGTGTGGGTTCCATGTGACAGAGTTTGCTCTGCAGAAACAACACTGATCAGAACATACTGTTCACACATATGTAGTTAGTTATATTGATTAAAACATAGTAGAGTATGTGCAGCAGGTGCATAGCAACCATTATAACATTTGAAATTTGAAGTTGTCCCTACTTCTGGAAAATCATTGCATTTTAGTTTTACGTTGTGTGTCAGGAGTGTGAAGATAAATTTTGTAGCCAGCTGCACGAACTATTTTTGAACAAAACACATTAAAACTATAAAAATACATTATTTCAAAAGTGCAGTCTTTAAAGTAATCTTCAGTGGATAAAGAAACAACCATGTTAAGTACAGCTATCTTAAGTTCACGTTAAGTGTCTGTTTACTTCATTAGTATTATCTGCATGTGCAAGTTGAAGTGGGCATTCAATACAATTAAGCTCACTTCTTAAACAGTGTTAAGGATTCAACTGGATTCTGTCACCCAAATACTACTCATGAAGCAATCAGATTTGTATAATATGTCTCTCCTCCTGGAGCGAAATTTATTTACCATACCTCTCTACACCATTCAGCTTGTGTCTGTGTTTTCTAGACATCAGCAAACCTCCACCCCAAGCTCCCTTAAAACACACATTTGCATCAGTTTAAATGCCCCGTTATACAGTGTTTCACCAAAATCAGTCTCTTAAAGTGAATAATGAAATAAACACAAGCGTACATCCACATGAAGCCAAATGTTGTATTTCTCACAGATGTCAGCGATCTCATTGATTGGATCAAAGGCTCCGTACACTGTAGATCCAGCTGTAGCGTTCACAAACATTGGCACAAATCCCTAGACAGCAGAGAGACAACAAAACCATTTCACCAGATAAGTCGCTCAAACCTAAATTTTTTAAACTAAACTCATGAACTGCTTCTGAAACAAACATGGCCTTAAAGGAACTCCA
Organism: Enteromius argenteus; assembly: GCA_032357425.1. Taxonomy (NCBI): domain Eukaryota; kingdom Metazoa; phylum Chordata; class Actinopteri; order Cypriniformes; family Cyprinidae; genus Enteromius; species Enteromius argenteus. The sequence goes on from JAUCMR010000081.1 coordinate 375,757, forward strand.
TTTATTTAAATGAAATCCATGTCCTGCTCTGCATCATGGAACAGCACTAAGATATTAAGTTCTGATGTCTTTTAGATACGTCTTTCATGTTTGATCAACTGCACTATGTATTTTAACAGTGATATTAAAGAAATGTTTCCGTTTGAAGGTTTGTTTTTTGATCAAGCACTAATAAATCTTCCTTACAAAACTGTGTGTTATCTTATGGCCCTGAACTGAGCTGGACAATGACGTCACTGATTTCAATATTGAAATGCCTTTAACTGAAAATGTTGTGTTTAATCTTGACATTAATCATGACTGGCACCTATTTGATACTGTCAAGTGCTCTGACACAATCTGTATTGTTGAAAGCACTATATAAATAAAGGTGACTTGACTTGGCTTATTTGAGCTGTAAAATCTAATAAAAAATGGATGAAAACAGACAAATGTGATTATGCATTATTGTCTAAATGACTGTGTTTGAAGGTTTGCATCACAGAAACTTCAAAACTGGATTATAACTTTATACAAAGATATAATTTAAACTCAATAGTTTCATATAATGTGGAAGTCTTTTGGTTAGAGTAGAAACACTATTCTATTCTTGTGCACTGGACACTCACTTTCTGTTTGGCATCGATGACTTTGGCCTCCAGATCAGCCGGAATCACTCTACCTCTAAAAGAAACAAGCAAATGTTATGGACATTAGTTGATGAGACAGTCCACAAACTCACAGCGCAGACACAGAGACTTACCTCTCATCTGTCTTCAGCAGGATCAGATTCTCTGTGCCGAAACCCAGCACTGCACTGGCCTTCTTTATAGAGTAGTGACTCTGGGAACAACATTGTAACGGACTGGTAAGTGGTGGGGTTTGTACATTTATAATTACATTGAAAGCTTTAAAACTGACAGTGAAACCCATAAAGAAGCACCAGCCAGAATAACTCTCACATCTCATTTGCATTTGGATGCATTCAAATACTGTGCATCGAGACACATCACAGCAGGTTTGACATCACTGATCTGTCATAGAACCGAGATCGTTTGATGTCATTGATGTTCAGCGTGACACATTTTAATGCATGCAAATGAGAAGTGAGAGATGCAGCAAAAGGAAAAGGTTTATGGTGAACTGGTCTCACAAAAAGCTAGCATTTGCTTTCAGAAGACTTACAATATAACGCACAATTACGGTGCTTGTTTTGTCAGTTTTAGAGTTTACTGCATTCATTGCATGAGAAAGAAACACCAAGATATTGTGCAAAACATTTTCTTATGAGTTTCAAGAAGAAAGAAAATCATACGGATGAGTTAATGATGACTGAATTGTCATATTTTGTCCCATTTGTATTCTTCGGGTTGACTTCAGAAACTGTTGTCAGTAAAAATGCACACTGAGTGATAACTTAAAATCTTGGGAATACTTTCAAGCTCAACATCTAACAGCATACGGAAGGAGCGTGAAGACAGAGAGTGAGTAAATGACCTACATGTTCAGAGGTGAACAGCACCAGTCTGGGAGCCGCTGCCATGCCTTTTATCTTAACCTCAGGGTAGTGTTTATACCGTGCCACCATCACGCTGTACATGTTTGAGATTGCTCCTCCTGCAAGAACACACACGTAACCACATCAAATAGGGCTGTAAGTAACCCCTGAAAGCTTACTATATCATATCTGATGCACATACATTTATCAACATCATCAAAAGTTTGCTGTTGCACACAATCTACTACACACCTTCTTGTTTATGCACCAAATTGCATATTTTTGCTCAGTTTAGGCCTCTGAATTAAAGTGTTTTTTTTTCTCCTCGCCTGTGAGCTCCATATAGGAGACACAAAAGCCTGATGTATCTATCCAATCTTGGCATAATAAAGTTTCTTCATTTTCCTATATTCCTATTTGTATTACTACTACTTAAAAAAATGAAAACATCAATAAAGCCACAGTTTGTGAATCTATTACCCAACCGTTCTTTAGAGGAAACATTAGTCATTGATACTTTATATTAACCATTGTTCCAGTTGTTTTTATTCTGTAGATTACTTGGCCACACCTGGTGAGAAAATGCCATCGCCTTCTCCATTTGGCCATCCAATGATCTCTCGCATTTTCTTCAGGGTGAGCTGTTCCATCAGTACAAACACTGGTGCAATCTCATATGTGAACCTGTAAACACACACACACTTCTCACATTAACGCGTGTCCTGGCAGCAGGAGGTAATTCACTAGCTATCTGTATTCATGTCAGTCTGTTCAGTCCATCACTGAATCATTGTGATGGGAGGAACCCACTGGAGGCATCTTCAACCTATTAGCGCCGGTCAATAATCATCCACGGTGATTAGTAATGATGAGCAGCTCATTAGTACATGCAAATGTCAAGTGCCCATGCAGTTCTGTCTAATCAATATAAACAGTACTGACATATAATTTAGAGACAGCCTGAACCTGTGCGAACATGAGAAGGTGAAATCATTTACTACGGAGGAGACCGGGGGCAAATTTTCACAGGTTTTCTAGTGAAAAATCCAATTATAGTTCTGATTTCTCTAGCAGTATTTTTGTATTTTAGTTTCAAACATCTAGTTTAAAACGAGATTCAAAACGTTTAGTTCAAAAGGTTTTCTGTGTGCATTCTGTCTTTCTGTCTTTTACATTTTTGTGATAGCTGTGAAGTAAATACAATAAAACCACACAGTCATACAGCACATTCAGACAAGAATGTAGTTTAAAAGCAGATTTGATTGTTATTTATTTATTTAAATAAATAAGAATAATTTTAGTGCTTTTTTTTACTATAGAAAGCATTGCAAATATTTACCAAAACAAAAAGTCAGACTATTCCTAGTACAGTATATGTTTTCTTCTTCCTTACAAACAAACTTCTGTATATGCTCTGTGCTCTAAAGTACTTCATGAGGAGAACAAGACATTTTACAAGAGTTCCTGACCAGATTTGACGTCATTTTCTAAGAGTGTTAATTTGCTGTTTTATGACACCATCAATTCTGCCGTAAAACTGACTGTTGGCCATTATAGGCATTAAGCAGCAGTGTCACACAGCACAGACCCTAAAACCCAAAGGTGCAGTCATTTGGGGAATAAGAGAAGTAAATCTGAGGACGTGGAGTAAATCTTTTATTGATCAAAAGAGAATTTGGGCATGGACTGTGAAAGACATCATAAAATCTCTGACCCTCAGAGGTCAAACAGAACCAGGGGACTCGCTGCTGTTGTCCTTATATAAATGAACAAGATCCCAATGGACACATAAAATACTTTCAAATTCCTTTTAGTTTGTAATCTGACATCAGAGTCATTAGAGCAGACCATGCAGCCATATAGTTTTTAAAGCACTGGCATGGTTAGTTTTAGCCTTCCTTATAACTTTAAGTTTAACAAAACTTATATTGTATCATACATGGTACACACATGATCAAAACTGTGCTGGAAAACATCCCTCTAATTGAAATTAATAATTGTAAAAATGTAAAAAAAAACACATAACGATAACATTTAGATATTTAGTAATGTTTCAAGAACGTTTACTGGACTGAATCAACTTAGATTTGTGTATTTGTCTGACAATAAAAGCATAGCAGTGTTTACTAAGACATGCATCACTATTACTATTTCTTATGATTTAGAATCTTAACAAACTTTAAATATGATACTTTTGTGTGTAGCCCCTCCCTAATCATTAGTGCTACAGGCATGCAGAATAATTCAAATTTTGTTAAGAGGTGTGATATTAATATTATAAGCAAACTAATCCACTTCACCTGCCATACAATAAAACGAAGAACTCACTTGGATGTAAATGAAATATCTAGAGATCAGAACATTGTAGAGACTTTTTTTGAGTGGGCCTGTAAGCAAACACAGAAACCTAGCAACTGCATAGCAACACACCAAAAACACCCAGAACACCTACGCCACTGCAAAGCAATGCCCTATAATGGTATATTTTGGTCTTATAAAACCACTTTTGAACACTAGATGTCTAATATTACTCACAGATTTGCCTTTAGGATGAACAGATGAATGGACGGCTGGAGAGATGAACAGATGAATGGATGGCTGGAGAGATGGGGGTGGAGGTGTGGATCAGCTGGCACTGTGTCTTGTGTTTAGCTGTAAATTAGTGTTTACCAATGAGCTGTTACTCCTCATTCCGGCCGTGTCCATCACATGTCACTGGAGCTCACTGATGAGAGCTAATGCATGTTATTCTGAGCTGACAGTCATAGTACATTTTATCCCAGTCTTCAGTTAACAGAGCAACATGCACTTCTAAGCAGAAGTAGGCTAGCAATAGCCAATACCCACTGTATGGGTAAAAAATATCAATTTTTCTTTTAAGCCAAAAATCATTAGGATATTAAGTAAAGATCATGTTCCATGAAAATATTTAGTAAATTTCTACCATAAATATATCAAAACATTTTTTTATTTGTATGCATTGCTATAAGGACTTAATCTGGACAATTTTAAAAGGCGGTTTTCTCAATATTTTGACTTTTTTTTGCACCCTCAGATTCCAGATTATATAGTTCTAGTTATATCTCAAATATTTTCCTATCCTAACATACCATACATCAGTCTGCTTTCACATGATACTGTACATAAACCTCAATTTAAAAAAAACTGAGCCTTATGACTGGTTTTGTGCTCCACGGTCACATTTGCTTTTCCTGAATTTAATAGCGCTAATATGTTTTATTCTTCTTTTACATTTGTGATTCCTGTTTTTGTTTCTTTTTTAAGTTTATGTTTATTTGACTCGGTGTAAATTAAGTGCTGCATCAACTCAACTATGTTTATGACATATGTGCACGGGTCTTTGAAATGTAAACATAACTTTGTGGTCAAATAGACTAACTATGCAGAAATTATTTTATTGCTGTTGCAATGAAAAATTAATAAAATAAGTGGTTTTATTCAAGTCAGTGGTATTATTTAACCACAGACTGAACAAAATGAAGCACTGCTTGGTAATTGGTTGACCTAAAATTGGTATTATTTTGGATTGACTGTACATTGATTTATAACAGCAAAATTGTATGTTACCAGTTAAATCAGGCAGAAATGGCTCTTTGAGGCAATATTTTTCCAGGTCACCACTTTTTACAATGTGGTTATAAAATGAATGTTCAACAGTGAGGCAATGGGAGATTTCAATATTGTAATTTTTATAATTATTAAGATTTTTTTTTTGTACTTTGTAATTGAAAGCAGATGTAAAATGCTTAACATTAGGGGATTATAACAAGCTCTGTTTAGCAATTTTGAGGAATATTCTGCCTTGCAAGGACCATAAAACTTCATATGTAAAGTTTTATTGTAAATTGCTGAATTGTCTTTTTTGGTTAAATTGATTTAATCACTCAACACAACAAGTGAAGAACAAAGCTGAATGAAGGAAGGGGAACTCACATGTTAGTGTTGGCAGTAGAGGTCAGCCACTCTCCAGCTAAACCAATGATGTCTAGACCTGAAGACAGCTGGTTAAAAAACCTCGGGTGACCTTCAGAGAAAGAGAAAGAAGGGAAGAAACACTAACATCATTTTATATGCATGCACTCTTAAAGATAAAGGTGCTTCATGATGCCATAGAAGAACTTTTTTTGTCTAAATGGTTCCATAAAGAACCTTTAACATCTGAAGAGCCTTCCTGTTTCACAAAAGGTTCTTTGTGGTGAAAGAATGTTCTTCAGATTATAAAAAGGTAAATTCTTGAAAGAACCCTTGACTGAATGGTTCTCTGGCTGAACGACATCACTGTGAAGAACCTCTGATGCACCTTTATTTTGAGGAGTTTGTGTTACTATAACATTTTGAAACTATTATTATTATTATTAAACTGTTATTAAACGGGACAGGGCAGGTGGAGCAGGTTAGGGTCACCTGTGCGGACGCCGTATTTGAGCGTGTCCCTGCAGTCCACGAGGATCTGCTCCAGACTCTCTGGCTGGTCACACAGCTCTAGGTTGAAGCCCTCCATTCCCTCCAGCAGCTGGTGCGGATGATGGAAGTCCAGCACTTTTGTGGATCTGTCGAAGGTCTTGCGCACATAGTTCGTGAGGATGTCAACCACCTCCAACAGGAACTGCATTGTGTACTCCTCACCATTTTTAGCAGGAAGTAGATCTGTGATCAAAGTTGTCACACAGATTAACAGTAAATCAAATTGCTGTTTGTTCTTCCTTCATTCATATAAATGTGTCACTTACACATGCTGGTGAAAGGTTTGGAGCAACTGAGATTTTTCTTTCTTTTTAATGTTTTTGAAAGAAGTCTCTTCCGCTCGCCAAAGTTGCATTTATTTGATCAGAATACAGTAAAAACCTAAATATGAAACACTATTACAATTTAAAACAACTGTTTTCTATTTGAATGTATTTAAATGAAATTATTCCCATGAAGTTAAATATGATACACTATCATTCAAATGTTTGGGGTGAGATTGAAAAACAATTAATACACTGATAATAATGAGAAACATTTCTTGATCACCAAATCAGCATGTTACACTGATTTCTGAAGGATCATGTGACACTGAAGATTGGAGTAATGATGCTGAAAATTAATGACATTTTAATTTATACTCAAATACAAAACAGTTGTTTTGTGATAATATTTCCTTGTTTTCATTGCCTTAGAGGCTTCCTTCAAAAACCTTTAAAAATCAGTTTTTATGTATGAGTGGAAATAAAAATTAATTTAACATTAACGTCATCTACTATTCAAAACCATCATTAATTTTCGAGCTTTTTTATTCATTCTAAAGCGTAACTAAATGCATACCAGAAGAAATATGTCTATTAACCAGCAAGAATCCCATTGCAAGTTATATTCTAAATAATATAAGTAGCCTATATTTCAGAATAGCCTTTAACGTTTTACACACACACACACACACACACACACAAAGGCTCACCTCTTGCATATAGATTGGAGAAGTCTGTCTCTGTGCGTCTGAAGCGAGGGTCTCGCTCGTTGTCTCGTGTTAAAATGCTCTTGGGCTGCTGATCGTTAAAAAACCCGACAATTCGGCTCTTGTCGTCAACATTATTGTTCTTCTGCAAAAATCCTGTATTATTACACAGAGACGAAGACTGAAATGAGCGGCCTTCATGTCCAAACATCGCAGCAAAAACTTTAACACAGATGAAGTGTCTTTAAACTCCTCTCCGGAGCAGTGTCCGGCTCGTGTGTATTTATGACACAGGTGATCAAGGGGAGGTCACCACTGATGACATCACTGTAACAGTGATTTAGATGGCCAGTAATGAGCCCTCAACACCACAGAGCACCATCATCATACAGGGACCATACCGCAGCATGCGTTACAAAATAAATCCTAATCAAAATAAATAAACTTTCATTTTGTAGCTTTCATGGTGTCCTCGTTTGAAAACAACAACAAAAATATAGTGTATATAGTGAGTGCATCATTTACATGCATGCTACAGAGGAATCACAGCATCGAGACAGCAGCAGGCGCTTTCCATCCGCGTATAAACGCCACTGCAGATTATTTCATTTTGTCTTCTTCTTCTCATTGTCCTCATCCTCATCTTCCTCAGCTGATATGGGCTCATTCAAGCGTTGCATGACTCTCTACCACAGCAGCGCCACATTTCAAGTATGCCAAATTAACCTATTGTAAATGACGAAATATTTCATTTAAATTGTTTTTTTTAAATTTTTTTAGCCTACTCCTTAAAACCCATTGTCATTTCAGAGGCAATCTTATTTATATTCGAACAGTTATATTTATATTCTCATTCGTCTGCATCTAATAAAACACAACCATAAACCGATTTCGCACGACTAATTCATGAAAGACCATTTCTTTTGAAATCAGCTCTTATCAGTAAGCGTTATGTAAAGGGCTCGTGTTATCGCGGCAAAACAGAGGCTTGAAGGATTGTGGTTTAATAGATCTCCACTGAGCATAAATTCTCTCGGGACACATATAGATTTATCTGCTCACCTCTTAACTCTATTGTAACTATACGCCGGACAAAAACAATCGTAAAGCTTTATCTTTAATAACCGCACAGAAGAGATTTTCTTTTTAAATTACGCGGTTAAGCAAAGCAACATTTAGCAAATTCCGTAGGCTCTTATGTTTTTTGTTTTTTTTCTTTCTATTCACTGCAGTGCATCTTCAGTCTTTCAGCGAAGTCCAATAGGCTACTCACCCCTTTAAGATTTTCTTTTAAAAAAGAAACGCATTTTCAGTCTTCTCCTCCATTCATTGGTACATAATAGAGGTAATTGCTGGTGCTGTTGACTGTCAATTAGCTGACCAGCGGAAAACACCAAAAGGGGGCGCTATGAGACACATCTGCCCGTTAGAAAGCAATTAATGCAGACATAGGCTATTATGCACCACTGTGCCAGGTGGTTTTTCAAAATAGTCGGTATGCTAGCTATTTCAGAACCATAAAACCAATTTCTCTTTCCAACTTACCGCAAATCTTCATTCCAAGTTTCCTCGTACATCCATGAGCGACTCCACTCCAGTCATAGTCTACAGAGAGAAAACGGCGAAATCTCTAAGAAATCTGGCAAATAAAGCGATGATTACACGGTTCCCGCCTATCCACAAAATACAATCTTTCTAAATGCACCCAAGCGGTAAATGCACTATGCTTTACGCTCCTAATATGAAATTAATGTGGCAGGAGATGAACAGAATTCAGCATTAACGCAGGCCAAATCTGGACAAGAGGTGGCTCTGGAGCTCCCGCCCCTGCTGCCCAAATCCTGAGCAGTTCAGCACCATTTACCAGCAGCTCATTATCTCTCCAGCAATCGCGTCCCATTCTTCTCCTCTATTCATCTCAGGTGCATTAAATCGTTTTCTATTTCAACTGCAATTCTGATTTACTTTTATTAGACTGCGATGTAAATAATTGGCATGCTTGGCAGATACATGTGGCACGAAATCATCAAATTAATTCTGAAATCTGAAAAAAAATATATATATTTTATAAAGGGAATTTATTGACATTTTTGTGAAAAGACTGCATATATAGGATACTTCAATAACACAATAATGGAATTTAATAACAGCGGTGATTAATATATATATATATATATATATATAAATACAAATGTGAGAAATGAAATCTACAATTGCTAATCTAATAAATAAATAAATAAATAAATAATAATAATTAAGAAAACAGAGCCTAAAATGAATCTGAGCAAATTTACCCTGCAGCTACAGACATAGACAAAGTCATAATAAGCCGTGGCTAATTTTTGAAGAACATGTTTCTGTTCCAGTCATAAGGAAATTAATAAACAGTTTGCCTCCCCCAGCATCACAGAGAAACGCACTGAAGCGAGCAGAGGACCATTAGTACCGATTTAGAGTGCCTACAATTATAGCTACACTTCATATAATTACACACTTCTACAGACTCGTTCCCGTTTTTAGACCGAGATGATAAAAATATATAGAAGCAATAGCTACTGAATATAAAACTGTCCTGCAATAGCCTATAGCTTAATAATATTTTTAATAATAGCTAATGCATGATAGTCAATTTTAAATAACAAAATATATATAGTCTAATTTTAATAATAGCTAGCTTATATATATAAAAAATAGTGCTTCGCAGGTTACCTGTTAGTACATTTAGAAAGGCAAAAAATGTATTTAAAATAAATATTGCCGGGTCAGAGTTGTCTGCTCGTCTGTCTTCGCTAATTGCCTGAGTGCAGGTGTGTTTAAAGGCCATCACCTATGTTGACAGCGACATTGGTCTGGCGCGCGCGGGAGGTCCGTGGCGCGCTCAGTGCTGCGGTGATTTGTTGCTCCTGACGCGTTGCGAATAGCTTCGTTTTCCCGCCTCGCCGACAAGATTAATGGCGTTGGCCACAAAGCAAATAGCCGGAGTGAAATAGCGGTTTATCGGTGATGGACCTACTTGAGGAGGGTGGCCGTAAATTTGTCGAGTTGGGATCCGGATCGCCGCCAGCGGAGGAGGAAGAGGAGGAGGAGGAAGCCGCCATCAGCCCCGGTGTTTAAGTCCTCAGTCCAAAGAGCGCTGTCACTCTCAGAGAAACTGCTCCTGTTTCAGAAGACAAAAAAAAAAAGCTGAGTGGAGGGGAGATAGAGGGGAGGTTCAGCATCAGCACATGCATAATTTAAGTCTGGAATTCTTGTAATTGAAACTGATTTTTCATATCATAAATTTAAATCAATAATTATGTCGAATATGGCAATGAACTAGATATTCTCATATAGCCTACCTGTGCCACACTTTTTTTTTTTTTTTTTTTAAATCAGATACTTTAGGTTCTTTGGCTTTTAATTTCTAAACAACAGCAGGAGAACAGAAGCTTAACAAAAAATCATTTCAACATAAATTATTATTTAAGTGGATGTGGTTTAGAATTTATATTAATATAATTAAAGAGCGTAGAAACCAGTCTACGCACAGGTTGCCGAACCTTAAAAATATTTCATCTAGGCTTACTTCTTCAAATAATTCAAATAAGCCGAGACTATTTTGCTTTTTTTTCTCACTGAAAAAGCCACTGGATCAAAAAGTCAAACGACTGCTTAAGACCCCTGCATTAAAATATAAATAGAACTAGATCTGCTCTAAAAGTTTCTTTCACAGAAATGGATTTGGTGCTCATCATCATGCCAATAGGAATCACATATTGTCTTGATTAATATAGCCTACACATGTTAACATTGATTAAGAAATAGCGCATATTGATTTCTCAATTCAGATGACATATGGATGAAGAAAACCGATGGCTGTTGAAAGGTTAACAGAAACCTGATGCTAAGATATATCTGTATGCCATATAGATTGGCATTGTTAGGCAGTTTTTTTAGATGACATAAAATCCACAAACATAGCCTACAGAACAAAAGCGCAGACTGCACAGAACCCCTGTCTGAAGCACCTGTTAGATTAATAACTACAGTTTTACTTTAGACGATCACCAAAACATTTTGAAGCCGCTTACCTTGTGAAAGAAACGAGAGTGTGCAACAGTATCCAAAATCTCCACGCAACTAAATTTCCTCGACGTCAGATGCGCTCTCACTCCTCCAAAATCAGCCAAAAAAATCTCATTGACGGATCACGATGACCTTTCCGGAGGCGATGTTTTATTTGCTGCTACTCAAAGCGTAATTCGCCCGTTTATTCGACAGTGCGTGTGCGTGACGCGCGGTTAGTAATCCTAGGACCTCTCTAAAACATCAGACTGGTTCTACAGAAGCATCAGCACGAGCGTTATTACAACAGCTCTGGCACCTTCCCACAGGACTTTGTGCCTTAAACGAGAACGCAAGTCACGAACAAACACTTTCCAAGTTTGACACAACAGACACGCAACGACGGCAACGCACTGCGCGACACATTTGCTCCAGAGAGAAGTCTGGGTCAATGTGACCTTCAAACATTAAGGACAGCACTGCTTGTAAGAGCACCAAATGTCAGGGTGTTCGTGCGTTTTAGCTCCTGTTCTCGAACATGTTATTTATTATTAATATCTATAAGCGAGAGACTCATCGAGCTTTGAAGGGTTAGCCTTTATGCTTATGCGCAAGCGATCTTCTTAACCTTGAAAAGAGAATCTCTTGTGTGAGAAGTTTTAGTCCTGGATGTTGGACACGAATGAGAATGCTGTACAGACTGGTGTTGGAGGAGAACTCCACATGGTGGCAGCAAGCGTTCAATTAATGCGATAAACTCGGGCGAATTCACACGCATATTCTTAGTTGATGCATGCAGTGCTTTAATGTTTTCTTTTTCTTTTTTTCCATCAAAGTGATGCAGTTTCCTTAAGCATTATTTTACCTAAACACATTTGGCAAGAAGGAAGGCATCGATTGTATAGGAGTACTGATCGCTAGATTTTGTCATGTATTGTATGTCATATTGAATGCATGACAGCGTCGCGGCGTTTCAGCACCTGGACAGCTCCCGCTGCGACTCGCATCTGCAGAAGGTCTGGGGAAAATAAACAAATAATAATAATAAATAAAAATAAATAAATCAAAAATCAAACTGAAATATCATATCATACCCCGTGTTTACAAAGAGGTTTTTCCAATTCAATAACCCTCTTCAGAAGAGAATAATATTCTGAATTGTCACACCTCAGGTTACAAAGGTATAAAAGAAACGCTTATTGAGTAACTTCAGAACCTTTATTTTTAACAGTTTAGCTATACATTTATTTTCTATCTGCATTTTTACATTAGCATTATATATAGTCATTAAAAAATAAACCAACTTTTAATTGTAGGGTTTTTTTTTTTTTTTTTTTTTTTAATCTTGCAGCAGGTGTATGGATGCGATTAAACGTTACTTTTGAAAAACAGCGATGTTCTTGATTCACGCCATAGTAATGTCAGTCAGAAGAAGCACAACAGAAGCAGAATCATTATTTACAGTTTCAGGACTTCAAGTCGACGCTAGATGGCGCTGGTATATTAGGTCCGTAAAGATCAGTTCACGCACACCTACTTAATTTGCATATTGTTTCATTAAGCAACAAAAAAAAATAAATTAAATAACATTTATTTGATTACGTTTGTATGGCATATTTAGCATTAAAATGTTATTCTTAGACATTATAGACATTCTTTTCAAATTTGGTCAAGAGTTCATAGGCTACAGGTAAGTAGTGATAATAATAATAATAATGATAATATAATAACCCCAGTGATGGTAATAAGAAATATTTCATAGCCTAAAAAGAATGGTCAGAATGCAATCAATCAATCATAAATTTAAGTGAATAAATTGATAGTTTTGGCCCTGATAGAGACTATATGCTGCAGTGGAAGTATTTGAGTACTTAGTAAATTGGTGTAGTAAAATTGTGCTTTAATAATAAAAAAAATAATAATTATAATAATGCGTAAGCAATGTTTTGCATGTAGTAGTTCTTTTCGAAAAGCAGTAAGCAGTCAGGTTACAATATAGCAAAATATCTTTTATCTCACTGCTTAACAAAATAAATTGGTTGTTTAGAGAAAAAAAAGGAAAAGTAGCATGGGACACTGAGGTAAGAAATGTGTCAATCTTTCTGTGCAGAGCGTCGCTTCATTCTCCATCCTGAAGTGATGCTCTTAAACACACCCCAAACAACCTTTGATGCTCAGCTAGGCCTGGGTTTTTTTTTTTTCACGTTTAATACTCCAAAATAAACAAGCACATGTAAGATTGCAAGTATGCATGCTTAAGTATGTGTGTCTAAACGCCTGATTCTGCCAGACTTTCAACAGACTGACATCAAAGGAAGATCAGAGTGTGGCATTCAGATCAGGTCACGGTGAGGCTTAAACACAAACTCCCTCCAGCAGTCCCTCCATGCAAAGCCACATGTGCTGTTGTGATAGCCTGACCATATCTCACTCTCTGAAGGAGAGGAACAGCCTCGTCTGCCCTGTGGGAAGAACTCACTGCTTGCTGTGGCAGAAGCACACTGAGACATGTTACTCAGTACCTGAAAAAGGCACATGCGCAGATGCTTCAGTGATTGCTTTTTATCTTCATTATGGGACATTTTGAGACATGCGAGTTATTCATTCTATAGCATGACTCCAGTCAAAACAAAACTGATAACATCTACTAAAGCACTTGACATTATTTTATAAATCCAGATTATGTTAGTAAATACTCTAGTAGTCATTTTGGGAATGTGTGAGATTAATTGACTATTATAAGCTCTTATCGCAGTTTGTATCTTATGCTTTAGCTGCCCTAGGCTTCTCGTGATGTTTAAGGCCTAACTTACTAATCATGTATTTTTATATCGCTCTAGCAAGAAATCACAAGGTAAAACATGAGTCAATGTCAAGAGATGACAGTGAATGTCTAATTAGTCTTTTTGATTTACATGTAGCTACAACAAATAACAATAATAGGTGTAATGTAGAGAAAATCACGATTGATTGTGATAGAAGATCTGTTTTAATAATATAGTTTGAATGTTCAATCAACATATTTACAATTCAGGATTTTGACAAAAAAAAAAAAAAAAAAAAAATATTGCGCTCACTTGTGTTGATGGATAAATATCCAGTATGTGATTTATGATTGGTTATTAGGAGTTTGGAAAATAGAATTATGGATGTCCTGAAATGGTGTTAAGAGGGGGAAAAATAATGGATAATAAAAAACAATAATGAATAAATATTTATCTCTAAGACTTTAAAGGATACATAGGTACGATGTCAGTAACATTCAGGAAACACATTACAAAACACCAAACTGTTAGAAACTATGATTTAATGTTCTACAGCCTGTCAGTGCACGTCCTCAGTGAGATAGAGGTTTCATAAATCTGAATCAAATTTTATTTTATAGTATGTTCTGTAGCGACATAAGAGACCAACCCTAACTAGTACAGCTAGAACAAGTAGTATAGCTAGATCTTCTAAACGTAGGTAAGTGGGCAAACATTAGAGCAGAGTTCAGTGATGTGTGCCATGATTTTACCAACGGAGGCGCTATTGCAGGAAAACTGCACCATAGAGTTCAAAGAATGAACATCTTAATAGGTGCCCAAAATCCCCCTTCCAAATATCAATAATACACACATTCCTAATATATTGTAAGCTCATGTAGTTTTATGCAAAATATAGAAATCTCCCATAAAAATATGGGTTTTATATGTGAAATTCTGTCTTTCACTGTGCAAAATGTAAACATGGTCCATATAATTCACACAGAGAATTAATTAGAACAAAACTCCTGTTTAGAGTGAATTGCCAGAAAGCACTTTATAAAAATGTAAATGCACAGACAAAATTGAATTTAATTTCAGCTCAGCAAAATCAACATGAGTATCCAAATGTGAGCACATCACAGTCTGCATAGAAATGATTTTTTCTGTTACTCGCAGTGCATCTGAATAGTTTGTCTCAAGATGGAGCAGATATGAACGCCACTGTACTGATATTTTGTTTTCTAATTGGGTCACACAGATGGCATTTTATAGTAACATATTTTATACAGTTAGTCATGTTATTTCATTAATGTGCTTCTAGGATTTCTTACAGATATGTTAGATATTTTACACAACAAAAACTTAAATGCTTATGAGTGACATTATGAAAAACAGAAGACTACAGCTGATGTCAGTTAACGTTTGCTTTATTGTCATTTTTGCCGACTTTGTTCTTAAATTCATATAATGGCGTATAAAAGCTGTCCTTTGAACTGAACATCAGAGCTCTACGTATCCTAATAACTGATAAATCTCACAGTGCTTTATTCTCGGCTCATTTTTAACAGAGTTTCACTGTTTCTCTGTTTGATACACACTCACACACACTATATAAAACATACTTAAATTCAAACTCTGACATCCGTTTGACTCACATTTTTCCTCTTGACAAAAATAAATCTATCCACTGTTAATAACGCCACCGCCTTATGTTTCAATGGCATGTACAAGTCATATTTTTTATTTTCACACAACAATCTGGAAAGTTTAACAGATGGTGGTTTTCAATAGCATGCTAAAACACCCCACAAGGAGCGAGAACTGACACTTTCATTCAACAAAAGCTATCAATATATTTACAGAATAAAGAAATCTTCCACCGAAGACAGAGATCTGAACACAAGTCAAAACTTGTTAATGTTTTGAGTGGCTCAGGAAACATTTTCTGGGTTCCTTGAGGAACTGAGAATGACTTGAAAATTATATTTACAAGTCCAAAAAAACCCAAAACAGAGACTCCCAGTCTTACAAGTCTCATCGAACAAAACCATATTTTCGCTTCCTGAAGATTGTATATATTGCACTAGTCTATGGTCGTCCAAGTCTACTACTACACAGGTCTCAGGTCCTCTCTTTTGACGTAATCAGAGGTCTTTTCATGACTTTTGCTCTTCTTGTTCTGGTGCGTCTTCACATGTTTGGCCAAATGGTCGCTCCTCATGAACCTCTTGCAGCAGTCCGGACACACAAAGCGTTTCTCCCCGGTATGAGTTCTCAGGTGCCTCTGTAACTCGTCTGATCTGGTGAAGCTCTTTCCACAGAAGAGCCAGTTACACACGAAGGGTCTCTCTCCCGAATGCCAGCGCAGGTGCGCCTTCAGGTGCGAGGTTTTGCCGTACACTTTCCCGCATCCGGGGATGTGACAGATGTGCTGTTTCTTTTTGCCGGGCTCGTCGCTGGAGCTGGACGACTGGCAGTTAGGACACCGGCATCTCCGGCAGCGCCTGGCCGTGGCCAGCGGGGATTTGGTGTGGAGGAGCGCTGCGATTTGAGTCTGGTACTGTGCAAAGTCTGTGTGTCCCAACATCAAGCCCCTCTGGATGGGGAAGCGGTGCGGGCCGAGGCTGGATGGGTGGCTAACGTGGTTTCCTTGCTGAAGGCTCCACCAGGGTATATCCTCCCCGGGGTTTGGAGACAGCTGTCTCTGCTGCTGATGGACCAGGCCTGAGTGTCCCGGGACGAAACCGGGAGGAATGGGGGGTGGCGCCGCGTAGGTGACAGCGGGCACGTAGGTCGGAGGGCAGCTTGACTGCAACGACTGCATGGAGCACGGCAGCATCTTGACCGGAGAGAAGTCATAGGGATAGGTGGGGTCGGCCGGAGGGGTTAAGGGGAGCTCGTGGTGGGCGCTGTAGGAGCCTTGCAGGTGAGATTTGGTGGATAGTCCAAAGGAAGAATTGTTGGAAAGCGAGGGCTGGGGATTGGCCTCGTTACTCCAAGGGTGGAAAATCCGTGACGGAGACCCGAGGGTTGTGTCGTAGGGAACTTGAATAAAGTCCGTGGGTGTGGATCCGTGATGATGGCCGATCCGGTTACACGTCGCCGCTAGAAGCGCCAGAGGAGAGTGCTTGCTGTTTTCCGGCGAGGAGTTGGGAGTGCGGTCCTGGATCGCAGGAAAGAGCCGTGTTAAAACATTTAGCGGCACATCCTTTTAAAGATCACATTTAACTTTTGGGGGACACTTTACAACATGTTGTGGTCAGTGATACATACAAAACTGCACAAAAGCAAATTTCCCTTAGTGTTCATGAAGCATATGATTAAAAAAAAAACTATGACCACATTTAATCTTTTCTCAAGGTAGGCAAAACGAAATACGTTTACAGCATTAAGAGATGTTTACCATCCTAATAAAGTACACTGAAAAAAATCAACCAGCTTAAGTTTAACTGCTGCCTTACGAATTTAAAATGAAGTTATTTAAAATCGAATCACTGGTGACGAGATCGTACTGAAAGTCTCAAAACTCTCAACGCAATTACTAATCACATAAATGAAAACCTGGTTTTAACGACGAAGGACGTCCTACAGTTCCTACAGTCCTGTTATGTGTTTTTGTTGTTTAAATATGGAATCGTTCGAATAATCGCTCGCCACATAAAACAGAACTGTCTCGTTATCTTGCGCAGTTCAGAGACGCTTCTCGTCAGTCAGCACCGTTTATTTGCGTTATGCGCGACATTTTCACCAATATCTCAAACTTTTCACGAACCTGAAGAAATGCCTGTAGTGTGTCGTTCCTCAGCACAGCCACAGCTGCCATGGCAACACTTCCTCGAGTTCCTCAAGCTTCCCGGTTTAAAGCAGCCAAATTCACTTCTTCAGAAAGACTTGAATGCGTCTTCTCAAGGAAAAAGTGCGCTCGCGTCGCTTCCTCTCCTCCAGCTATCCCTGGACTATCTGAGGGAGTGAAGGATCACTTCTTTGGATTTGATAAGGACTTTGGTGGGCCGCCAGCCAGTCAGGAGTGAGATTTATGACTTTGAAGTTCGCCGCTGCCCAATCATCAAAGAAGAGCGGCTCTTTGAGAGGGGGAAGCAAATCCTCTGAATCCACACAAAGCTCCTATGGTGTGTTTGTTGGTCTGGATAAAAGGGCTGATTATTAGGGGGGGATGGGACGGGTGGGGATAAAGGCGGGACAATTAATGAAGTAATCACTATGTGGGAAATGTATATACACAAATAATTGGATTTTCTTGATCAAAGACCCCCTCGCCGCCTGGAGACCCCGCTATTGGATGCCGGAGTCACCCGATCCCCCTTTCTGTAATTAAGGATTTGTTGTGCGACAATAGGACTGTGTGTTATCTCCAGAGATCTGGTGCGGGCTTACGAGATAACTTCAAGAGGAAGGAATCATTTGACTCAGTAGAAAGTTCACACGTAGTTTTTCTGTCCCGCAATTTATTGGATACATCACTTAGGAGTTTGACTTATTGGCCCGTTTCAAAATAGAAGACATAAACAAAATCTAATATATAAACAAAACCATGTAGCAATTATATATGAATAAATATATGGAATCTGTCCTGCTGGTAACTGCAACAATGCCATTTTAATTTAGCAACAATGGTAATAACGAATCATGACATATGTCTGACACAGACAGCAATTTTCCCACAGACAGTATTTAACACATGATATAAAAAAGGATACAGTTGATTCTGGCACAAGTCAACAAAGCAGCTATCAAATCACTTTTTGTTTGGGTGCACTAATTGCTTGTGATTAAAGACCAAAGAGAACAAGCGACTGCCTCTTGTTTTCGTAGGTGATAAGACAAGTCGTTTATGAAAGAACAATCCCACAACACCCCATGGAAGTCAACGTCGAGCCATCAAGGTGTGGAGGTGACATGATGATGATGATGTCTTAGTTGTGTGATTTGCAGGCTGGCAAGAGGAGGAGATCCAATCTTTGAGAAAGTCTGAACATTTTCCAGTTCTCCTCCCTCTGCTCCGCCCCGAACCAGTCAAGCCTTCGGTCTCCAGCACATGTGACACCTCCACAAATATCACAGGAATCAAGGACTCCGCATCGTAAAAGACTGCTAAAAACAAGAAGTGCTTCCAAGTAAAATGTGTTTAGGAGTTCTTGCAAAGTTTTGCAGGCTGTCATATCAGTGCAACTTCAAATGTGAAAAAAAACCAAGACATGTAAACACCCACAGAGAGATGTGTCTAATCTATGACTTTTTAAACTGTCCCTTTCGAGCACTTTGGAGTGGATGATGTTGAAGCAGATCAGCTCTTTTGATGGGATTAAGGTTTCTCACATAGTAATGGAGGAGGAGGGGAATTCCCACCGGGACCAGATCTCAGTTTTCCTGCAGTCCATAGAGAATTGCAAGAGGGCACAATTCTGTTTATTCTTCTTAACGGTCACCTCCAATTATATGGTGCCTACTGTTTTAACTATATATTATATTACTGGGTGCCACAGGCTCATAAGGTTTTACATTTTTGGCAACTTTAATTTAGGTTATGCAGTGCATGCAAAGAGTTTTAAAAGTAGTCGGCACATAATAAATGACAAAACATGACATTATTTTATTTTATTTTTTTAGATAGATTAGGATACAAAACAGCTGGCAAGATTGGATTGGGAACAACACTGTACAAGTGAAACTTCACCCAAACTCACAACCTCGCCATTCATAACCATGCTGTGTGATACTTTCCAGATATATGTATATACATATATATATTAATTTTACTGTGTAGTTGGAATGAATCTATTACCAGAGGGAGTTTTATAATATCAAAATGAGAAGCAGCGATGCACATTAAAGATCTGTACCAAACTGTTACTGGAACAGCAAGCACCGCTCATTTACATGCTCTGTGAAGAGAGCACATTATTGAGCAGCTGATCACTTTCTGTCAAGATGATGTACACACTTCGTTCTGTGGTCTGTCACTCATTAACAGCAAACAGAAAAAAGAAAAAAATGAAGCACAGTGAGTCAGCCATCACTCATCTAATCATGTTGTTTGGCAACATATTATTTGAAACATTAACAGTTCAACAGGCTGCCATGAAGAGTCCTTATTTAATTAACCACAGTATGCATTTTTCCGTTTTATTTTACAAGAAAACTGATAAATAGCACATTTGTCTTTCATAATAAATACATAAATCCAAATACTAGGAAAATAATGCATAATGCCTCATTATCTTATATATACACAGCACATTTCGTAGAAAAGGGCTGGAGAAGGCAATCTGTAAAAGGAAAACAAAAGTGTGATTAGTTACATAAAACATAAATGCACAAATGTTGATAGCTTGTCATGTAAATCAATGATTTCTAAAAAGAAAATAAAGCAATGAGCAAATAATGTTCCTCAGAAGCTTGTTGAATCAAATCTGGTACATTTTAGCATGACTTTTCTAAAATAAATGCATGGATAATCAAATAATCAACTTAAGCAATCAGTCCAGCAAGTGTTCATCTTGAAATATTACTAACAATTAAAAGTTATTCCTATATTACATCAAAGATTTATCAGTAAAAAGAACCACAAGCGGAAAGGTGATGGTTTTACAGTCACATTAAATGGCCTTTTATTTGCTGAAAAAGTTTGAACAATCATTTAGATGACTGAAGGCATGCAGTAGATTGTGTAAACCGCTTTTCAGCAAAGTTTTGATTATGTTAATAATTTAGATTCGAAGAAACAGTAGGCTTTAATGGGTTAATGAAAAGCCTAATCAAATCACATGCAAACAATATAAAATATCAATCGAACCTACAAGAATTTGGTCTCAATGTACAACATAAATGGATGTCTTCTGACAGCATCGCAGCATTGTCTGTGAGTTTTTGATGAAAGCATCAACAGTGAGTTTCTTGATATTTTAAGGCTTCTTTCGGACAGGTCAGAGCCGAACTTTTCATGTTCTCTGGACAGACAGCAGAAGAAAATAAAGCAAAAAGACTGAAAAAAGAAAAAAGGGGTTCCACATCTGTCTCGCACACAAGAGCAGGAGAGATGGAAAGGCAGAGAATTGCTTGGGGCTACCGGCTACGAGAGCCTCAGTAATGGTGTCTCGTATGAGAAAACATCTGTGAATTTCCTCAGTGATCTACAACAAAGTCCAACTCAGAGTAGTCACTCAGCGGCCCTTTGAAGTCTCTCCCTGACAGAAAGCTGCCATTGTGTTCTGCCCTCGACGCCGTGTAGCCTGACTCTGCTCTTGCTAATTTCCAACATTTTCCCCTGAAATCTGATCCGGTTGCCTGTGCTCGGGCTGCAGCGGTGTGCTGACGGGCCTCGGGTCAGGAGATGAGGGAGAGGTCGCCCCTTAAACACCCGCTCGCCGCTGTGTGTGGCACCGCTCTGTTCCCACTGGCCCGGGGCAACTGTTGGGGTCACGTCTGGCTTCCTCAAGCCTGATCAGAGGTTTGGAGGTTTAATGATCAGAGTTTATGGATTTGAACTAATTTTAGATTCCCTGTGCAGATGTTTGTTATTGGAACAATCAAGGCTTTCTTAGCGCTGAAGTTTCAGAGCACAGAAAGTGAGATAAAAACTTGTATCAACAAACTTTTTGTGCACAAATTAATATTTAGGAATTTGAGATATTGTTCAAACCATTGAAATATGGAAAATGGATCTCAGATGTTTCTCATGTGTGCTCCTATATGCAAATGTGTGAAATACATATAGACTTAATGAATCAATAGTGGCTTATAGATATATAAAGGACCTGTAGATAGCAGCTCAGATTATTAGGCTTTGGATGAATTTGATGAGTTTACATTAAAATGAATTTGCAAACAATGTATCTTGGCAAATCTGATTACAATTTGAGAAATAACAGAGCTTTTCTGGAACTTACACCTGAGAGAATACTGGGGTATTTTTCTAAGAATGAAAATAGGTGAATCAGGACCAACAGACTTTATTTTATTTAATCTGTGTTTGAATCCCAGCCAAAACTGACATATTAAATATTTAGTTTGGCATTTTAGTGATTATATTAAATCCCATTAGTCATGGGACTCAGGGTTAATAATAAATCTAAACCTTAAACCATGAAAATGATTAATTACTTGAAATAAGTGTCTAATTCATACAAATTGGTACAATCTCACTCGTATGAATTCATACGATATTTGCTAAATCGTATACAAATTCATATGATTTCATTGCGATTTGTCTATTGGCAACTCATAAAATACGTACGATTTAGCAAATATTGTATAAATTCGTGTGAGATTGTACCAATTTGTATGAATTAGACACCTCGTAAAATATGTACGAATTGCCATGAGATTGGGCTGACATTTCTCATTTTCAGGCATTTGATTTAATGTACTAAAACAACTAAATACACTAAAAAGACTGAGCTGTAAGAAAGCGTCCGATCCGAGACAGTCTCTCTCCATGGCTTGTCCCGACTGTAAGGGACAGATTTGTTGTTTTGCCTCCTGAATGTAAACAGGTCCTGGCCACTTCTCTCGGCGCTAGCCCTGCTTGCGTTTACTCAGTGGCAGCTGCGAGCGCCATCTGGGAGGGCTTGAGCAAGGCCAAACAAAACAGGTTACACCTTCGGCCATGCCAAGTCCTGTAGCCTATTCCTGGTCTGCACAAACAACAGGGGCTAATCGCAATTTCATGCTCTGATTTTCCCCAGACCTCTATCCAAGCCCCGCAGGAAAAGAAACTTTAGCTCATTTTCAGGAGATATGGGCTACATGTGCTTCCATATGGCCGTGCTCATGCACGAGAGTCCACGTACCTCATGATTACAGGATCCACCATTTTAAACTGCCTTAAATCACACTTTCCAGTCTATTTATTTTTTTCGTTTCATTGTTTAATAGTAGATTTATATACTTCGAAGAACATATTTGTCATTCTGTCTCATATTCTGATATTCTGTCAAATAGCATATACTGTGTTTAATTAAGTTAATTTACAGCAAAATTTTATTTACCCTACATACACTTAAAAATAAAGGTGCATCAGGATGCCAAAGAAGAAACCTTTTGTTTCACCAAAGGTTCTTTGTGGAAAAAGCAGCTTCTTCAGATTATAAAAGGTAAAAAAAAAGATGGTTCTTTAAAGAACCTTTTACTGAATGGTTCTTTGTAAAACAAAAAATAGCTTTGAAGAACCTTTAATCACCCTTATTTTTAAGAGTGTAAACAATAAATACTATTTCAATGCATTTTATACTATTTTACTATTTATAATAAAAGCTTGTTTGTGAAACGGAAAAAAAAAAAGTACATTGATCATTTATTCTGTTGAACCTTTGTTTCCACAAAAATATTAATCAGCACAACTGTTTTCAAAATAATATATATATATTATATTATATATTTTAAATCAAGTGAGAATATTGGAATGGTTTCTGAAGGATAACGTGCCACTCAAAACTAATGTAATGATGCTGAAAATTTAGCTTTGATCACACAAAACAAATTATTATTTTAATATATATAGAACTATAAAGCTAGTTATCACATATTGCAATAATATTTTACAGTTTTACTGTTTTACTGTATTTTTATCAAATAAAAGAGCCTTGGTGAACATAAAAAACAAACAAATATTACCTAAAAAAGTGAGCATTAAAAACAAACAAACAAAAAATTAACATAAAAATAAATAAATAAACGTTTTCAACAACTAACCTTGTAGTGCAACAAATCATGCAATTTTGAAACAATTGTTTTAACAATACCATTTTTGAAGATTGAGCAAAAATCTGGGTACAATAATGGAAAGCGCACAAAAAGGCTTTTTTAAAGGAAACAAAAATCAATGATAAAGCAGCGGTGAAAAGTTTCTGAAAAGTTTCAGAAAAAAGTTAGACATCCTGGAACACAAAAGAGCCAGTAGTTAAGTTGGTGCGAATCAACCAGTAAAGTAAAGACTAGTTTGGTAAATCTTTCAGACGCAACACTAGTTTAGACCCAGTTGGCTATCAGCTCAGTCACTCCTGAGACAGATGCCGAACATTTGATAGATTTGGCCACAGAACCACATTCAAGTCCAAATGCAGCGGGGCAAAATCTCCCACTTTTATCCCTGTGGTATTCACTCAGTGCTCATGCAAATGTGGGTAATTCAGCGGGGCATAGAAAGCCCTCAACAAATTGCAGGTGTTAGGAAGCCGAAACAAAGGCCACTACAAGCCCTAATGGCATCCAGCATCATTAGCAAGTCTTTGATGTGCGTGCTCCACTCACTCTTTTATCTCCTTCTCCCCCTCTCAGCCCTTCTCTCTCTACATCTTACGCTACCCCGCTCTCTCCTTCTGTCTTTCTCCTCTAACCCGCTCTCTTTCCGCGGTTCTTCATTAAATCAGTCTTTAGGGAGGGCGCCCACTCCTGTACCCGACATCTGTTTGGCTCTTATGCCTGTCTGTCTGTCACACATCAGTCAGCGTAAAAAGCAGCGCGCCACTAATCTGCAAATATCCTAAAGTACCTGTTTATTCTGAGAGGCGGCGAGCAAAGACGGCAAAATAAAGTGTTTACTTTCATTCGCAGCTTTATTATCCCGGCGCGATTACGAGATGCGGCTCGCGGGAAGCGTTTACTAGCAAACGAACATATATATGTGCGGGAGTGTGTGTGTTCTTGTGTATCAATGGCAGGTTACCTGCTTTACATCCCAGCAGGTTTGAAAGAGAGGCTTTGGAAACACTGCTATTCAAAACTCTTCCTTTGAACTCTAGAGGATATAGAGACAGGACAATGCCAGTCTATTTGTGTTCCCCCTTTGAAGTCCACCCTGTCTATTAGTATGAGAGAGTGTGCTGTCTGACAATAAATACTGCTCTATCTAAAGATTACGGCTGCAAAATATCTGAAAGGTGCCACATTGCTCCGCATACTTGGGAAAGAAAACACGCGCTCTAGAACAAACAGGGAAAAAACTCTTCGCCGACCACATTAAAAGAAATCGTCGGGTGCTCCAGATGCGCAGGGCGCTTTAATGAGCGCAAAGAATAGGCCGTTCAGCTTTTACAGTGAGTTACTGAGATATTAAAGAGCACAGGTGCAGGGCCAGCATTGTTTACCGGAGCAGACGCAAGTTTAGGAATCATCGGTAGCTTTAGCTTGTCAATAAAAGCTTTGTGTTCGACAGCTCTGTTGAATTCTCAACCTGCTTCTGATTATTAAACGTCACACTGAGTTTCTTCGCTCTAATATGTGTCTCGTTTAACCGAGGATGCCTGCCGAAGAACAGTCTCCACCGTGAAGGCGAACTTCAGAGGAGAGCACAAAAACTAGAGAGCTTGTTCAAAATTGATTTCCATGGCAAAACAGGGCCAAAATAATCTAGGGAACAAGATCTCTCTTAATGGATTCGATGTTCTTTAAAGAGGCACTCGCGGGTGTTAGAGTGACCTATTTCAGCCGGCGCTTTTCAGAGGAACTAAATATTCTCCGACGGGGAATAATGCTCGCAGAATATTCTCATTACCGCCTCATCCAAGCACGAGAAAACTGGACACGGCCAGCTATGATTAGGACTAGAGCTCGTCAGCAAGCCAAACGTGTTAACACATCTTTGTGATGATCGTTTATCTACACTGCCTCTGTCTGCAGGCAAAGGAATTACTGTCGTTTGTAATTACGCTTTAATTCCTTTTCTTAATCGAATATTTAAGTAGCGCTGTCAAAAGCGCTGACTAAACGCGATAAATTGCATTTGAAAAAAAAGTTTTTGTTTGCATAATGTATGTATGTATGTATGTATACACACATGTACAGTTTATTTGAAAAACCCATTACCCATATTTACATGTCTATATTCATATTCATATAATTTATTATAAATAAATTAATTTAATATATAAAATAAAATATTTCAGTGTATTTATATATATATATATATATATATACATAAAGATACACAGTACACACATATGTTAACAAAATCTTTTATTCTGGAAACGATTAATCATGATTAATCGTTCGACACCACTTGTTTTAGGTCACATGTGCTTTGTAACAAACATGAATGTAATCTGCACTTTCAGTTAAACATAAAAATGAATTGTAAAACAATTGTGGCTAATGCGTGTTTGTTATAAGCAGTATTGAGCAGTAATTAGTTACAGCAATAATATTACTTTGTGCTGTAACTAGTAGTGTAACTAATACTAATAAGATTTAAGTAATAATAATAAAAAGTAAGGCAGAAATATATTGTTAATATATTTAAGAAAAATTTTTGGCCAAAATATGCAATTACAACTTCTTACTTAATATAAACTATTATGTACTTACATAAAACATATATAGGTACAATGTAGTTACTGTGATCATATCGTATTACAAAACACTTCTGCTGCTATTGAAGTGGGATACAGGTAAGGTTAGGGACAGGTTTGGTGGCATGGGTAGGGTTAAAGGTGGGTTAAGGTGTAAGGGATGGGTCAACAGTGTATTTATAAATTTAAAACTACATATAGGTATTTTTAAAAATATAAGTACAATGTAAAAACATGTATGTGCACAATAAGTGCATTGCACAAAATGATACATTTAAATGTAAGTACATAGTAGTTAAGACCACCTAATATAAAGTGGGATCCAGAAAGAAATAAGTAATAATATTGCTTTTTATAGGAGTAACTATTAATGAGTAATACATAATTTTTTTGAAAGGGTTAGTTCACCCCAAAATTAAAATTCTGTCATTAATTACCCACCCTTGTGTCGTTCCAAACCCATAAGACCTTTGTTCATCTTCGGAACACAAATTAAGATATTTTTGGTGATATCAGAGAGCTATCTGACCCTCCATAGACAGCAATACAACTGAAATTATCCAGATCCAGAAACGTAGTAAAAACATTGGTAAAATAGTCCATGTGGCATCAGTGGCTCAACTTCAGTTTTGTGACGCTTTATGAGAATACTTTTTGTTTGCAAAGAAAGCAAAAATAACAATTTACGTCTTCCACCATTTTAGAGAGTATCACAACGCATGCGTACGCTTTCCTCTAGACGTAAACAACTGCAGATTACATGTGTGTTCTTTCCCCCGGATGTAAACAAGCTGATTACATCGAATACGTTAAAGCGTGTGTACGCGTTGTGATACTCTCTCAAATGGTGGAGGACTTAAGTTTTTTAAAGTCATCAAAAATATAAAATTTGTGTTCCGAAGATGGGTTTGGAACGACATGAGGGTGAGTAATTAATGACAGAATTTTCATTTTGGGGTGAACTAACCCTTTAAGTAACAAGCCACTAGTTTTAAGCTACATGGAAGTTGTGTCAGTATTGGCCTTACATAAACAAATAGGTTTTTTATTCAATGCAATACATCAAAAAGCACCCACGTTTGTGTGCATTTGTCCACTTAAAAAACACTCAGAGTAGGCTGATATTTGTCTTTAAATTATGTGTTTTTATTCAAATATGTTTCAAACATGGCATAAATCTAAAAAAGATTTAAACATCTGAAACACATCACTTCACTGACAAACGTCTGTATGCTGCATGTAAAAGTAAAGAGACGAGAACCTCAGAAACAGAGGAACAAAAATCATCTAGATCCAAAAGTGGACAGTAATTGCAAAAATGAACAGGAAAAATAAAACCACTCTTAACAAACATCATCATGAACATTCAAATTACCAGAAAGAAACAAAATGTGCAATGAATCTGCACACCGCTAAATATAAATCTACACTGACCATGAACAATTTAGCAAATTTCCAGCATCTGATGTTTCATTACCTCAAAGTGATGACTATAATAATTAGTATGGGATGATTATCGGCAAAGTCATACGGAAAACACTAGAACAAATTGATCCACTTCTTTAGTGACAGATATATACAGAACAAATGCCAGATTGGCTTCTCGCCAAAATGTCACACATCATTTCAACCAAAATAAAAAAAGGAAAACCATTATAGTATATAAGTGTATCTGCAAGTGTTTACATTTACGCTGAGAAACACTTGTATTGTAAATACCTCTATAATGTGTGTGTTGGAATATGTGTGCAATATTTATTCATTCTTTGAAAATTTTAACCTTGCCAATAAGGCAAGCATGCTAATAAGGTTTTTTTTTTTTAACCTGAAAGGAACTGAAAAAGAAAGACAGAAAGACATGGAGGGTGTTTGAGAGAATAAGATCTGTCTACATCTTCACTAAAGATCAGATTTTCTTGCGGGCCCTGAGGGGTCAACAACGGCAGATGAACCAAATGATATGCAAATTTAAAAAAAACAGCGCCACAAATTGGCTTGTGTGCGCGGTGCGGCCCTTCTCATCTCAGAGAGAGTTTTGTCCAGCATTTCTCATCTACAGCAACATCACGGCAGGCCCACAAATGGAGGTGTTGAATAAAAGATTCGTAGAAAAAGTAATACCAAAAAAACGTTAAAAGAACAAAGTTGAAAACAATTTGAAATGCAAGGCATTCATAACAGTCTTATCTTGCTCTCTTCATGTCTTTTTGTCTCTGTTTCTGTGAGGGGGGATCAAACGCAAAGAATCACTTTTCATGTGCTAATGTTATCTGCCTCCTTGAGGAGAATTCAAATTAATGATTGTATCATTATTGGTTTGATAAACTGTGTTTAATGAAAGAATTATATCAAGGATGTGAATCAAAAAATAAGAAAGACATTGTAGGGTATTCCTCAAACTTTCCATAACCATGAGAGGCTTTGAAATGCAGATATTGCCTGACGCTATGAGATAAGGTCAACTCCATCTCTGAGAGTGCAGGGCTGTCATAAACATCACAAAGGGCCAGTTAAATATTTGGTTCGTAGGGCCCTAAAAAGCAGTTTTACACACAATTTCCTTTAAAATATGTTTCAACAAACATTCATTAAATGCTTAGTTACCATTTCAGTGTTTATAATAATACACCTTTTTTTAATTAAAAAGTTTATCAAACGCAAATTTAGCAAGTTTGTATCTCACAAATTTACAGTTATCTATTTTATTAGATTAAACTGCTGTCAAATGATTCATTGCATCCAAAATAAACATTTTTGCTTACAAAATACATGTGTGTGTACTGTTATGTACATATTAATACACACACATGCATGTATATATTTCAGAAACATATGTAACATTTATATATTTGTCACGAGTGCCCTCAAGCCATCTATCATAAAGGCATCTATCATCCACTCACACTCACACAGGACTCTTAGTTTACTTCTGGGCTCCATTTCCCATCCACCATTGCACCATTCACACCACCATTGGACTCAGTTACACACGGACTCAGTTTCCCATCATGCATTGCACACTCACACCTGCTCACATTTTGTAATCAGCACTCACAGCTGCAGTCTATCACCACACCCATCACACACTGCTTAAATGTCACAGTCACACAACAGTAAAATGCGAAGTCTTGATTTGCTCCGGCGTCCTTACCAAGCGTTTTATTCCCGTGTTTATTTTCCATTGTTCTGACCTCTGCCTGTTTTCTACTAGGATTGTGATTGTTTGCTACCTGCCCTGATCTGTGCCTGTTTACCCTGACCACGATTTCTGCCTTGCCTCCACTGTCTCTGTTTGCCTGTGTATCTGACCCTGACTGTTTAACCTGAATAGGGACTGCATTTAGATCCAAATGCTCTCGCCGCAATCATGACAATATTAAATATATTTATATGTAATATTAATTATTAGAATATAAATATATTTTCTATATATATATATATATATATATATATATATATATATATATACACTGTATGTGTGTGTATTTAGATATACATAATAACACAGAGATATATTATTTAAACAAAAACACGTATCTGTCAATGTTTCCCCTTAAAAATAAGCTTGCTATCTTTAAACTAAATGCAACTTGATTTGGTTTGATAATGCAAAGACATTAAAGTATTGTTAAGTATGTCTTAAGTGTGTAAGTATGTTTTATATGTGTAGAAAGTCAACAGAAAGTCAGAGTTTCTGCAGAAAAAATGCTGTTGTGTCCTGAATGACTGTAACCACACCACAGGACATCAACGTCTCCAAACTCAGTGAGCTCTGTCATTAAATTCTTCATTCATTCATGCCATGTGACATCTGCACTATCTGTGAGGATATGTATTAGGGCGAAACGTGTCTGATCTGACAGCCTGCCACAGCAAACAAGACTACAATCACAGAAAGAGGTGGAAAAAAAGAGTGCAGAAATAAAGGGACAAACAAAGCAGCCTGTGAGTGACTTGTTCATAATGTCTGGATTGTAATGCTTTACTAGAAGTTACATGTTTCTCTGAAGAACAGAGAGATGCTGCCACTACCAAGGATCTTCAATAAATACAGATGGCTGAGTTTCTTAAGTCTGACTGGATCAGCCATGTAGGAAGCCAATTTAATTAAGTAATAATTATTTCTTTATTGTTATTATGGTAATGACTGGAATGCTAGACTGACCAATCAAGCATTATTGAAAGGCACTGTTCATTTTATAGACACAGGTCTACCTGGGACCACACATATGGTGTATTACTCTATAGTTCTCCACACTAGCTTGGTACAAGAATGCATATTATTAAGAAATTTTACTAATTTGATGAAACACTGGTGGCTGTTGTCCTATTGTTTTTGCTCCTTTTATTCAAGCAATAAGCTACTCGAAGCAAAGTGTGATTCAACCACACTTTATGCCTATCAACACCCCATAAAGACACTATTAATTGTTTGATAAATTTGATTTCTTGCTGGCATATTTTCTATTTAACAGGATGTTGGTGCTGGACAAAAAAAGGTTGGGTCTGTGTTTTATATATTAATAGAATAATTAAATAATACAGTTTTGACATCTATTTGAGTAGCATAACCTTTTGAAAAAGAAATGTGTTTAGTACTGTATGTGCACTTCTAATTCAAATCTTACATGACTATAGCCAAGTTTCCACCCAAGGCGTTTTTGAGGAAAAATATTTAGCGCTTCAAATATTTTACCGATATAGCTGATGGAAATGCTAATTATGGATAACATTTTGTAAATGTCGACACAGTATTTTTCCGTTTAA
>JAUCMR010000081.1:406651-418830 GCA_032357425.1 Enteromius argenteus
ATGTTTCTTTTTAATACTTTGAAAGTTCAAATTTATTAGGCTTAATTTTGTCCAGGATATTATATTGTGGAGTTAGTGGTTTAATGTGTAACTGCGCGCGGCGCCGGCAGGATCACTAGATTTTTTCCTCTTATAAAAGTGGAAACAGCTTACTATACTCGTTCAAAAATAAGACATTATTCATATCAATTCAAATTTAATTTACTTAATTTAGCATATTCTTGTCGGTTAATAATAAAATAACCTAAATTAACATTCCTGCAGTATTTCCAATACAGTCTAATAAAATTTAATCAGGAAAACAACAACAACAACAAAAAAACAACAACTGCACCTGCTTATGAATAGCCTATGGCTTGATGCTGGAGTATCTAAATAGTCTATAACAATGTGCAAAAACATGAAAACTCATTAAACTTGTTATTTTTATGCAGGCCTCCATAATTTAATAATGGACTAAGGTTTTTTTTTCTTTTCAAATGGATTAAGAACAGACTATTAGCATATGATTTGCACAATAGTCGTGAAATTATGTATGGAAACAGCTTAAGGGCAATTTTTTTTTTTTTTGCGATACACCAGAACTTATGCGACCATTCGTTTTTTTAAGGATGACGTCATCACGCACACCATTTTATCGGTAAAAGTCCAGTTGGATGGAAATTTCTCAATTTTTTTTTTACGCAAATTTCTTTGTCGATAACAAAACAACAAAACAAGTTGATTATAATTTAAACTGTATAATGTTATTTGATATGACTGATAGCTATAGTAAATAATTTTAGGTGTATTATTTCTATGGTAAGTACTAAAAGTGATGTTTTCGTGTCATCTTTAACCATAAAATCACTGTAGAGAATCATCTGTAATGGCTTTATTGTTACGGATTTTAAAGGATAGTTCACTCAAAAAATTTACATTTTGTCATCATTCACTCACCCTCACGTCATTCCTAACCTCTATGCATTTCTATATTTTGGTAACCAAACAGCTTTGTCGATTATTGACCACTGTATGGATAAACAAACTAATTTATTAATCTACATTTATTAAAATATCTTGTATATCTTTCAGAGAACAAAGTAATTAAACAGGTTTGTTGACTAAATGATGACAGTACTTTAATTTTTGGGTGAACTGTCCCTTTAAATACTTATGACCATGTTGTAATATGTAATAAGTCGATGGTCAGTCTGTAACAGTGCTGGCTGGTAGTGTGTGTTTAACTGTGTACAGACGCAGTGGTCTCTCACCGACTGTCAGCACGCCTCAGAGTGGTGGGCAGAGCTCAGCTCATCTGGATGAGATAATGGGAGGGGCAGTGGGCGGGGCAGTCTTTGGGTTGGGGGAGGAGCCAGATAAAACCTCCTCCTCAGGGATGGCCTCTATAGTAGACAGTAACTGATAATACTCATCCTCTCCATCCAGAAGCTTGATTTGCCTGAGAAATGAGAGAGAAATAAAAGAGGGTCACTGATATACATTAAGGCAAACGGGATAAACTGTAAACATATAGGTTTGGTAACCTAAAAATATGCTTCATGTAATACATTTTTTAATTTTTTTTATCAATGGTAGTATTTCACATTAAACCTTATTTGACATCACATTTAACCAATAATTAATCCAATAACATCAGGAAGAGCACTTAATGTAGGTGCTGTGTCTCATAATTTCTTACAAGTCTTTCCATTTTTTTAACACACATCAGAGATTGTGCCTTTTATGCTGATGTTTTGATCATGTTGATAAGAAAATTGTGTTGTTTTAGGAAGTATTTTTAGTTATGGTATAACTGCGTGTTTTGGAAATCTTTTTAGTGTGAGGTTGATGCACTGACAGCAATAAGAATAATAGGTAGCACTTGTTAACTATTAACCACGACTTATTAATAGTTAGTAAGGTAGTTGTTAAGTTTAGGTATTGAGTAGGATTAGGTATGTAGAATGAGGCATTAATATGTGATTAATTAGCATTAATAAATGGCTAATATTCTAGTAATAATAAGCAACTAATAGGTGTAACCGTACTGAATAATGCAAAGGAAAGAGCAGCATAATCTTCAGTTTTTATATGAGCACTGCATACTTTGTCAGATGTGGAAAATTCAGTGATGCATCTCATTGTTTGTACTCACAGTAACTGTTTCCCTCTGAGATACTCAGCTCCACGTTATAAATTAAACAATTATAAGAATTAATCTCTGCTTATATCAGTACAGATTTTTAAAAGTACTTCAACTTAATTGAATAGTATTTTTATTTATGTTTACTCTCACTAATATATTATTATTAATAACAATATTTTTTACATGAATGTCCCCTTGAGGAAAATAAAGTATACTTTGAGTTTTGTCTTCAGTAGTCCAATGAAATTGTCTTATGGTGTGGCAAATTAATTAATTCAATTAATTAAATACAAATATTTAAACATAATCTCTCTACTATAATGAGCTCATAAAAACTGCATGCATAATAATGAAATAAAAATTAGCAAAATACTGTTAAAAATAGTTGAAAAATCACAGAACTTGCAAATTTCCCTAATTACATTCTAAATTTAATTGGCTGCATGTCTCTTCTAGTTTCTATTACAAGACCTTTCCATTATCTCACCCAGTTACATATATTCTTTGAGCTCAAAACATTCAGACTTTCCTCTGTAGCTGGAAGATCATCATCACTCTCAAATACTGAAACTCACTGCCATTGAGTCCCCACAGCATCTTCTCTATCATCTCTACCTAATGTGTGCTTCTCTCTGTCTCTTTTGAGTTTCTCATGTCAGTCAGTTGCGTTTGTTTCTGAAACACCTCTGTGGCGAATCAACCTCCGTGCTGCAAATTACAGGTGCTAAACTAATAAAATAGCGTTTTCATTTTTACAGTGTTAAAAACCAAAAAAAACAAGAGGTTAAAACGTCAAACTAAACAGGCAAGAAAGCTGCCTTACTTTTCACAGGGGTAAAAAATAATAAATAAATAAAAGAAAAAGCAAGAAACGGTTAATCCTTTCATAAAGAGCGCTGATATACAGCCTGCTCGAGGTATTAGAGGAACCAGGCTTAACTTCACAGACTGTGAGGTCACATATCTCACAATTAATACATGCATTCTTATATCATGTCTTCTCCCCTCCCAAAAATAATAGGGGAAAAAAGGCGCTTATTAAATAGCTGGTATTTTCAGCTGCGCATTTGCATGAGAAGCAAACAGAGCCGTGGTCTTCTCGGCTCCCCTCCTGAGCTGGTGGGGTGTTTAGATACCAAGAAGGAAAGCTGTTATTTACCCCAGTTTTCTGGGTTTCCTCTTGCTCCCCTGATAATCCAGACTTCTCTGCAGAGAGGACACAGAACCAGCACACGCAAACACACACACACACACACATGCACAGAGTTAGAAAAGCTTCAGAAAAGACAAGCGCGAAGCAAAGAACATGCGCGAGAGAATCATTAATTTTTAATTCAAAGTGATTTTGTGTTGAATGTGTGCAGATGCTGATAATATCAGAAGTCACAGCATAATTTTTCTTGATCAAAGCGTGCGGGGCTGAGGCTGATGAGGCAGGCATCTTGCTCGGCTTTGATAAACCACATCAATTATTCACCGTGAAGGGAGACATCCTCACATGAAAGCAACAGATAAAGCGCCACAGCACATGGTGGAGACAACAGAACGGCGGAGCGGCGTGGGGGTGGGGGCTCGGGGGTCTGGCACAGGTAGCTTTAATTGTATTATCATCTGGAAACAAAGTTAGACAAAGGCTTCCATGAAAGGCTTTGAACTCACGTTGAGATGGTTGTAATAAAGACTGTCTTCCGGGCTGTTCAGGAGCTTGGGCTGCTGTCCTCTTCGCCGAGGGGAACGGTGATGTAGCTTTACCATTGGACCTGCGGGACACAAACACACACACACATGCGCAGGACGGATCAGTGACACGTCTCCCATTGTGTTGCCCTGCAGGAATTGTATAAGCAGAGCAGCACAAATAAAGCTGACAGCTGCAACATAAATACATCACGCTGAACAATAGTAAACTGCAAGATTTTTACATTTTTAGAAGACAATCTGAGTGCTGTTTGCCCTTGAAAAAAGTTGTTATGCGGAGTGCTCTGAGTGGTAATTAGGTGGTTTCTTATTGGAATAGAGCATAAGTTTATGGAATTTTTCATACATGTTATTGTACCCCATGCAGGCTAAAAAATAATTGCACTTTATTTTACGGTATGTGCATTTACAGTGTACTTACATAAGAAAGAACTGGGTAATATAAGGTATTTACATGGATTAAGGTTAGGTTAGGGTTAAGTAACCTACTTAGTTCTTACCCAGTTATTGTAATTACTGTAATAAGCACATAGAATGTTCATATATAGAACATAGCTGTAAAATAAAGTGTTACCCAAAAATCAGTAATAGTACACCCCTCCATAACAAGCTACACGATTTCACGCGTGATTCATGTCTTGTTCATATTGAAGACATCAAAACATCACATTACATGTACTTAGGAATAACAGTAACAGTTTACAACAGATAGTTTTCAGTCAGACCAGCTCGAGGACCTGGAGGGCAAAACATCCATAGAACTGCAGCAAAAGCCTGTCAATTTTCTATATTTAGATCACCTCTCAAAACAATAAAACAAAGGTATGTGAATAGAATGTAAGTTTTGCAGTCTAAATTAAGCACCCGGGGCAATATTTTAATCATTAAACAGCATGACAAAATGTTGTAGAAACTCTTAAAGTGCCGTAATTTATTTAAAACATTAATATTTAAATATCAAATTCAGTAATCACTGTATTAACAATGCGTAGTTAACATAAGAAAGCAGATGAGGCTGAAATATGAACGAAATCCGCTTAATTGTTCACAAACTTTGCACGTTGCATTTAAATTCTGGCTTCATTTGCTGCCTGTACAAAATATACATCATCAAAATGCTGTTTACTGAATTTCACCTTTTAATATCCGCATTTTACTACATTACTAATTAATGCAAACTGCGAAGAAATGACTGGCCAATGCAACTAAAGTTGTTAACTAATGTTAACTAATGAACCTTATTGTAAAGTGTTACTGGAATAAGTTATTACAAGTAATTACAAGCAACCAATCCTAAACCAAACTCTAAGCGTAGTCATCCAGTAATAACATATCTATATATATTTAATTACACTGTATTAACAAAAAACAACACTTAAAATATACTATAACCCAATGATTTTGTGTAAAACACTATATATCATTCAGTAACATTAAAAACATTAAAACATTAAAACCCTCTCGTTATGCTCGCCAAAGCTGTGTTTATTTGATTAAACAGGGTCACACTTTATATTAGGTGGTCTTAACAACAAGGTGGTGGGTGGGTTAAGGTGTAAGGGATGGGTCAACAGAGTAATTATAAATGTAATTACACAAATTAATTACAGATGTAACTACATATAGGTATTTTTTTTTTTTAAATATGAGTACAAATGTAAAAACATCTATGTACACAATAAGTGCATTGTACCAAATGATTAATTTAAATGTAAGTACATAGTAGTTAAGACCACCTAATATAAAGTAGGACCAAATAAATCAAAAACAAAAGTACAATTAAATATGATTTCAGTTTAAAATGTTTTCTATGGAATATATTTTAAAATGCAATTTCTTGCTGTGATCAAAGCTGAATTTTCAGCACCATTACTCCAGTTTTCAGTGTCACATTATCTTTCAAAAAACCTTCTAATATGCTGATCAAGAAAGAATTCTTATTATCAGTATGCTACTTTTTTCTTTTTAATGGTGAAATGATTTTCGAATAATTCCTGCCATCACATATAAAAGTAGTTTAAATATGCAGTGTGTACTTTTCACAATCATACACGAGTCCCGACCATCTGATCCACCAAAATTCTGTCGGTTCACAATTATCGTAGATCAAACATCATGTCAGGAAGAGGAGAAAGAGAGAGAGGCTTGCTTCCTCATGTTCACTCGTAACCTTTCAGATCTACAAACACGACAAAATGAGCAGAAATCCAGGACACCTTTCTACGCCGCCATGTATATTTAATATCTGGGCCTGTTTCATCTCGCCTTCATTTCAGAAGAAATCAGAGCTTCTCCGCTCATCATCTTTCCAGATCCTCTGTAAATCTTCTCTAAAACAGAGTTCAGTGATGTAGTCGTTCTGCAGAAGACTCCGGAACAGAATGGCATGATGGCTTTGAACAGAGCGCAGAATATCTCTATCCTTCTCACACTTCAAAGTGTTGAGGTTCAGTCTTTCTCTGGCTGGGTGTAATTCTACTTTGCATAGATTGACTTTCTGCTGCTTCAAAAGCATTTAAAGAGCGGGTGATGTGCTCTACCACTGTATATTGATGCACTTGTAATGACTGCACAGTTCTGGTGCACAAGTTCTCCAAATGGGTCAAGAGAGCCCTCAGTGTCACACGCTGCGACCACTTTCAACTTTAAATTCAATTTTTCTTTGCGCAAAAGTTGACTCTTCCCATCTCCCATGCTTAAGGACCTACAAGCTTCCTGCATAGCAGAACTGCTCTGCAAGTCATTTCACGATGGTAAATCTAAACTGGTTGGGACAGAAACTCTATATTTACCCAATGAGCAGAGATCAAACAGAGAGCATAACTGTTTAAGACAAAAATAAGAAATGAAAAATCAGAAAAGCACATTTATGAACAAATTTGTTCTGACAGCAAACCAGTAATTTCATCCAGATACTAAGCATACAGACGAATATTCCCTCCCAGCAAAATAATACTGGGAAAATCAATCAGTGAAGAAAATATATATTTACACTGAATAATTTAATAATTATTTACTAAAACAAATAAAAAGTGACCTTTTTTTCCCAGTATTTTGTGCACATTTGCATGAATAAAATTAAACCTTCAGTGCAATGTCACTTTAGATGAAAGCATCTGCTAAATGCAAAAAAAAGTAATTGTAAAAACTTTGTAATCATTAATTATCATTTAATAAATTGATTTTTGTTGCTTTGTTGTTTGCCTACTTTTCACCATCCAATCAATTCTCATTGGATAAAATTAAATCACACTTTTTCCTTGTTGAAAATCCTCTTATTTCACATTTAATTTAGTTGCTTACTAAGATCTGAAATGCTAGAAAGTGCAACTTAACTTGCAAGTTTAAGTCAAGTGAACGTTGTTTAAACCACTGAAAGAGAGAGAGAGAGAGAGAGGGAGAGAGGGAGAGAGGGAGAGAGAGAGATCAACACCTTCAGCTACTCTTCTAACACAGAGTTTAAGTAGTCTGACCTTGAGCCATTAGTGATATGCAAGTTCCACACACACACACACGTGGGTTAGTAGCTGATCCTCCCCCTTTGTCTGGGAAATCAGCAGCATTTGATCCCAAGCTCTCCCTGAGGGCTGCTGTTCTTTCTCTGATAGACCAACAGCACACGGGCAGCCAAAAGCCATCTAAACGCCGCTCTTCATCCCGCCTAGGGCCTGTGTACCACACCGCTGGAGCAGAGAATCCCACCCTAGACAAAACCAGCAGCTTAGCCCTCTACAGAGGGGAACCCACTCCATAAATGCACGATAAAATGTACGTTTTTTTTTGTTCTTTTAGAAACTGTTAGACACAAATGTTTATTGAACTGGCCAGATAAATAAACTACAGTATGAATTTGTTGAAATTTTATTCATTAGACTGCTATATTATTCAAGCATAAAAACAGATGTATGTGCTCTAAAAAATGCTGGGTAAAATATGGACAGACCCAGCAACTGGGTTGTTTTGACCCAGCATTTTGTGTTAGATATTCAACCAAACCTTCTGCATAGAGTTAACCTGGCATTTAACTTAGTATATTTTAGAGTGTACGAAAATAAATTGCATGCATTTTAGTTTAAGAGAGAGACTCAGAATGTAGCACATCCCGATTTTGCCAAGTGCGATGTGTCCCTAGGTCAACATGTTTATTTGACCCTGGGACAACATTTTAATGCAAAAATATAGTCTTGACCATATCTCTACGCTAGCCTGATTTTGCCAAGTGCAACATTGTCAGTTATTTATCATTTCCTCTGAATTTTAGGCATTATGTTTAGGGTATGTTTAGGTGTAGAGATATGGTCAAGACTATATTTTTGCATTAAAATGTTGTTCTAGTGTCAACAAAATATGTTGACCTAGGGACAAATAGTACTTGGCAAAATCAGGACGTGCATATCTCTACACCTAAACCTAACCTTATCCATGAGTAATGCCTAAAATCAGATTTAATGATAGATGACTGACACAGATGTACAAGCACCAAACACTGATTGTAAGCCTAAACTTCACAAAAACTGTAAACTGTTTCTTCAAATCTGACTGGTTAATCACAATGTTGTCCCGGGGTCAACAAAGATGTTGACCCAGGGACAAGTTGCACTCATTCTTTTATGCTACATATTGTACACAGCTAGTCACACCAGAAAACCACCGGTGTACCTCAGGTTTCGGTATTGGGACCTCTTTTCTTCTCAATCAACATCACATTATTGTGACTAGTCAGGCACAAAAGCCTGCTGGAATGATACTGTACCTCTATACTCCATACTCCACCTGAGTGATAATACTTCTGTAGCACTAGAATTAGAGCATGGCGCTAACAACACCAAGGTTATGGGTTTGAGTCCTGGTAATGCCTGAACAGATAACATGCAGTTTCTCATTGTGTATGTTTGTGTTGGGAGGGCCAGCAATCTCTGAAGAAATCTCTGAAGGTTTTCACAAATATAATCCTTTATTCAAGGCTTATTGATTTGTCTTATAGACTGTTGGGTGGAAGAAAAGAAGAAAAAAGCAATGAAATAAACCACTAAGGGGTTTAGTTTTATGTTGTACCATTTGCCTTGCATATCGTAAATGTTTGTATTTGATAGATAAAAAGGCTGAGAATTCTTCTCAGAGACTGTTTTAATTTGACGAGACTCAGGCCGGCTTTTAAAAAGCACCTCTAAATCCCTTGAAAATCAGAACGTGCTTCAGAAACTACATAAAAGAGATGCTAAAAAGGTTTTTAGCCGTATAAACGCGGGAGGCGTATTGATTCCCGTCGCTCACGTGTGTGATCACCTGACACGTCTCGGGCTGGGCCGAGCCGTCGGGGTTTGTTTGTACAGATGGAGGAGAGGGGGGGATTTTAAGGCAAAATCATCAGCAGCACTCTTTGATGTCTAAATGAAGCATGTGCAGACCAGACCATACACACACGCACACTGCTGAACAGAGATGCTGAGAAACAACACACACACACCCTAAGAAAAAAGCACAATGTTAACTCACCAACAATACATACATGCACACAAAAACTCAAAGAGAAACCCCATATACACATTACGCTGTCCTGTAAAAGTACATATGGACTGCATTCTTGAACCCTCCCAAAGTAAGCTACTGAACAAAACTAAAGCGGGACGATTTCCAGGCCAATCTGGAACTGTTCTGACATCAGACTCTCAGTAACATCTGATGATTGGAATTGAAACAGGCTTGTTAAAACCTAATCCCAATGTGCTTGAAGTTACACACAGCAGGGAATTTACAGAGCACACACACAAACACACACACTAAGCTTAACTAAACTTGAATATATTTTGCATTTTTTTTTTCTTTTGATTAAGCATTATTTTGTCAACTAAGCACATCTTCCCTCAAATTGACAATATAGTAATGCATATAATCTTATTCCTATTACTGTTGTTTGAAAAAATATCACTCCCATACTGTAATATTCTTCATTATATTCTTTATTATCATACTGTAATTCAGTAGTAAAAAAACCAAAGACACAATAATATTTTTCAAATAATAAAAAAAATAAGTTGTGCAAAATAAATACTACTGTGATGTATTTTATTGAACTGTATTTATTTAAATGAAAAGTTTAAGATAGATAAGACAAGCCTGCATTAATAAAAAAAAAGGAAAAATAGCAAAAATATGAAATATTACTGCAATTTTAAACAGCAGGTTTGATTTGAAGCTATTTTAAAGTATGATTTATCCATATGATATCTCAGAAATCATTCTAATAGGCTGATTTACGGCTCGAAACCAATTCTGATTATAAAAAAAAATGATGTTGAATACAAATGAGCTATTTATTGTCTGAAACCACTATATTTTATTTTAAGTATCCATTGATGAATTGACAAAAAAAAAAAACATTATTTATTTTTTTTAAACAAAATCTAATTTGGGACGATCTCCACATGTAACACATCTATCTGTGATGTCTGTGGTCATGGGAAATCTGACATGATAAGACAAGTCTTTACCTCACAACAGTCGCACCTCAGGAGGATGAAGGGAAATCCACCCAACTCATCACCGAGACTTAAACTATAATACCACTGATGCTAATATTCTAATAGATGGGACAGCATAAGTATCATTTTTAAGACTCAGTCTGTTACTGTCCCGTGTGAAACATCCTGTTAAACTCCGTTAAAGTTACTCTGTTTCTCACTGACATTAAGAGGATTGCAAAAGTTGGCAGCAAGTTAACTAGCCTTTCCCACGATACAGCACTCACTCAGCCAAATCTCACCTACTGAAAACAGGTGGACAAAAGAAGAGCAATGTTTTGCCAGAGCTGGAAAGCACTGAATTATAGTCAAGCTGCTCTTTAAAGAAAGTATCAAGCTCTTAACAAACAAGTTGCATTACAC
Organism: Enteromius argenteus; assembly: GCA_032357425.1. NCBI lineage: Eukaryota > Metazoa > Chordata > Actinopteri > Cypriniformes > Cyprinidae > Enteromius > Enteromius argenteus. The sequence continues at coordinate 417,362 of JAUCMR010000081.1, forward strand.
TTTAGAATACAGAACATTAATTATTACTATTAACTACGAATTTGCTCTCAATAAATTTAATTAGCTGCCTATTAATAGTTAGTAAGGTAGTTGTTAAGTTTAGGTAATGGGGAAGATCAGGGATATAGAATAAGGTTATTAAGAATAAGGCATTAATATGTGCTTGATTACTAATAAATGGGTAATAACATGCATGCTAATTAGCAACTAGTTAAGAGGCCCTAAAACAAAGTTACCAAAGTAGCCAAAGACATAGGAGGCAATATCTTTTACATTATATACTGTAAGTATCAGATTATGTGTTTAATAAAATGATTGACTGTTTCAGTAATTAATTAAATGAATAATTTTTTATTTATGAAGCTCGATCAATATTGGAACCATTTTATTTGGAATTATTGTTTGAACACATTTTCTGAAATCAGTTGTTGATTTAGTAGGGTTGTTCCAGATGGACTGTAGTCCACTCTTAAGAAACGTTTGTAGAAATAAGGCACAAGTACTGTGTATTAAAGGTATATGTAATGTATATGTAGAATAATTGGCTGTAGCATTATTTTTCAGGAAAAAAAAGTGAGCTTAGACTGTGTACTAAATATCTGCAGACATGTAATTGTGTTTTTATGCCAACTAGTAACCTAATTTTAATATATTTAGTGTTGATGCATTTAAAAAGAGAAGCAAGTCTCAGATAATTTATAGACACAAGTTGATGGAGAGTGTGCACAATGTAGTGCAGTAAAACCTTCTCTGAGGAGTTTCTGTTTATAATATTTTATTTACAGCCACTACACTGATGTGCGAATTCACTTAAACAACACATTTCAGGGCAATCATTATTAGACTTTAAATCCCCTGCTTCTAGCAATGTTCCTATTATTATGAAGAATCCACAGGTTTGTTTGTGAGATTAAAGAACAGTGTTTTTCTAAAGTCTGTTGCTTTATTCATTTTGGTGTGCTACTCAATCCTGTGCGTCTGTCAGAACACTGCAGTCTGACAGATGGCTGCTTTAACAGATAGCTGCAAATAGAAAACGACTTAAACTGTTGGATTCCACAAACTAGATGTTAGACAGCCGCAATATTTCTGATCTAACAGCACTGGATTTTTGAAAGTGTTTCGGAGATAACTTGGTAAATACTTAGTGAATACAGCTACAGGTTTTGTACCATTTAGTCATTGGTAATGGTTTGTTTATGGTGTGAATTGGACCTAAAAAATAAAGTCTGACTGGACATTTATTTATTTATGCAATGAAATCTATTATGTGTTTTACTTGTTAAATATATGTTTGTTCCCTTTCAGTCGGTCACTCCGAGTCACGTCGGTGACCGACGAATAGGAATCTCGCTTGAGATGGCAAATCTACTCTGCGTGTATATAAACACACCAATGAAATTGGCATACGCTGATTATTATCCAGCTGCACCTAATCGCAGCGCGAGTATAAGTAGGTCAGCAGATCA
>JAUCMR010000081.1:451113-464079 GCA_032357425.1 Enteromius argenteus
GTTAGTTGACATGTAGGTGCAAAGCTACTTATTGTCAACAGACTGTTCAAAAGGGACCATCAAAATAAAGTGTTACCGTTTTTCGTAGGAGATGTCACACTGCAGGACTATACGCAAAATCTTCTGACACCGCCAGAATTTCGTCAGATGTAAAATTTGATTGCAACGGCCATTAATCGGCTGTCAGTGGGATTAGGGTTAGGTTAGGGTTAGGTCAAAGACTACAGATTTTAGCCTATAGGATTATAGGAGTATTTTAGAATTTTCAACATTTATCTCAGACGGCCAAATCGTGGCTAAAATCGCACAGTGTGAGCCGGGCTTTACATTCATCTTGCACTTATACATATTATTTATAAGTACTGTTTTTTATTCTTGACAACATTAACATTAATAAAAATGACAAAGAACATTCGTTACAACAACTCTGTTTGTTATTATAATTGCTCACTGTCATAAAACTATGAAACCAACAAAATAATATAGCAGACAATGACCTTTATTTACCCCCTAATTGAACTACATTAGTGTGTTGTAATGTAATGTGGGGAATAAGATTACAACTATTATTTACTTATTTAAGGCAAAAACCATTTCGCAGAGAACCTGAATAAAGCCTGTGTTGTGACCTTGTGACCTACGTACTGTCTAATATCCAGTGCTGAGAGCATTCAGGATCAGAGTGAGCCGTCACTGTCTCTCATCTTTCTTTCTCTCTGTTAATACACTCTCTCTCTCTCTTTCTGCTTCCTCTTCTCTCTCTTCCTTAAACACACACACACACACACACACGTCTTCGGGATATGAAACACCACTGTTGCATATGCAGCACCGTCTGAGCTTTTCAAAAGTTTCTGCACAAGATGTCCAAATGTTTTCCCTGGCTGGGTCTTCAGAGACTAAACTCTGATTAATGGTACTGAAGGAGCCTTTGAAGCCGGATTGGTGACATCAAAGTGCTAATCCATGGGTGGCAGGAGTTTTATAATGAGTGGGAAGCATTTTAGCACGTTTCAAAGGCTCCGGCGCATGAATAAACAATGGCAGCACAGATGTGCCACACACCTTTAGAAAAATACCCACCGCAGAAACGCCAAGCAGAGCGCAACCGTAGCTGTGTGTGTGTGTGTGGAAGACTGAAGGAATCTAGGGAAATGAAACATCTGTTGTTCATGTAGTCTGTGACCCAGCAATACACCAGATGACAGATTAGAATGGGTCACAGACTCAAACAAACAAACAATAAGTCAAGAAAACAATTATCGTTCTTCTTGCCATCGCCACGCTGCTTTCGTAATGACCGTCTCGTGTGAACAAACACGAACGGTTCCCAGCATTCAGAACAGATCTCGTTTAATTGCTCTGTTTGTCAGCGATTAATTGAGTTGTTTCAGATCTAACTATAGCTCAGGAATCCCACGCTCCTGCCAGTGGGATTACACGTGTAGGCTGCTGCTAGTAAAATGTTGTCTAAAGCCTGACGCAGCACTGCTTGATGGGCCTTGTGGAGCTCTTTTCCACTGATGGGTGCCGGAGCCGGTGCACAATCTCATCCTGTGTGTTTACAAATGCATAGGCCAAACCTGCTTCTACTGGTCTTAAACCAGCATCCAAAAATCTCTCTACACTGCAATAAACTCATGCGATTTGTTTGCTATTGAGGCACAGCTATTCCAGCTGGATTGTTTTTCCTGTTCAGTTAAAATAAAATAATTTTTATGCATATAAGTTGGCATTGATGTGATGAACCAAATATGTGACCCTATAGACAACAAATCCAGTCACAATGGTATATTTTGTGAAATTGAGATTTATACATCATATAAAAAGCTGAATAAATAAGCTTTCTATTGATGTATTTTGTTTGGATTCGGCAATATTTGACTGAGATACAACTATTTCAATATCTGAAATCTGAAGGTGCAAAAAATTCTAAATATTAAGAAAATTGCCTTAAATGTTGTTAAAGTTCTTAGCAATGCACATTACTAATTAAAAACTTTGATATATTTACAGTAGAAAATCCATTAAATATCTTCATGGAACATGATCTTTACTATATATAGCAGACTTTTGTTGAACTACATCAGTGTTTTGTGATGTAATGTGAGCAATTACAGTACAACTCTTATTTAAGGCAAAAGCCTTTCACAGACAGCCTTGTTGTGACCCTGTGACCTATGCACTGTCTAATATCCAGTGCTGAGAACGTTCAGGATCAGAGTGAGCCAGTAAATGATAAACTTGTTGGATCGCTCTGGTAAAACTTCACACAAGCAGTGACTTATTGTCTTTTGATGGTTAAAGGGATACTTAACCAAAAATTAAATTAAGCATGTTCTCTAAGATGTATACAGTACAAGCGTTGTGAATCTCACATGAATGTGATGGTATTCTGCTTTTGTGTCATTTATATATGATATATTTCTGTCATGCTTCATAACATGCTGATGTAATGCATTACGACACTCTTATTAATGCACATATGGCTGGAAGCAATGCTTTATACTTTCACTTTCAAATATTCATATTTTTCTCGTCGACATGGGTTATGTGTGTGAGTAAAAACACATATTTTAGAAAGTGGATGGTTTTTTTTGCCAAAAATGTTTTACTTCCATTATGAAGAGTTTCATTGTCCAATTTGACTATTTTTTTTGACTTCTGAGACACGTTGCTGTAAATGGTGTGAAATAACAGTCAAAACGGTTGTTCTCACATCTCTAAATTGCAAAAGGTTATAGTTATAAATAGTTAGTTTACAGATGGAAGATCAATGCAGGTATAGCTGAGTCTTGGGTATTGCTGGTCTAATTGTGACTATATTGTGTTTGTCAGGTCACATGACAACCTGCTAAACACAAATTACTGTAGAAAAACTTCTGTTTCACTCAGCCTGTCATTTTTTCCTTACAGCTCTTTCTCTTTCTGCTCCTGTCTGTCTGTCTGTCTGAGATTCTCCCCTCCTCTCTCTCTCTCTCTCTCTCTCTCTCTCATCTCTGAGTGCAGATTATTAAAGGACATTTGTCAAAATGAATTAGTGCGAGTGGAACAAGCATGCAATGCATAAGTGCATTTTCACGCTTTTCACACAGACATCATGGTCTGATGAAGGGGATCTACCCTGAAGTCAGCTTATAACGCATGCACCTACGCACACTGACACACACACATACAGTATCTCTGTCTCACACACACACATTTGCAAACACACACGGAGTGGAGCAGTGCCTCTGTATGCATGTATTTATTCACATAATGACTTCTTGATGTTTTGACACCCACATACCAGTTCATGATACGTCCATACTGAATTGTGAATCTGTAAACCCCCCCAATATTGAGTGTTCGACAAATATGGGGTTTTCAACGGTTGATTTCTAAATTACAACCCCCCAACTCAATCTATAAGCTTAACCCTGAAGCACAACATTATTTCTAACCCGTCACAGTAAGTTTTCTGTTCATATAATTTGAACAGATAACGGAGGAAGTCTAGTAGAATCACTCAGTGTGTGTGCAAATCACACATTCTGAATGAAAAATGAATAACCCGGGACATTTCTCTTTTATGTTTAATGCAGACTCATCACATTAAAAATGTTTGTCGCATTTTGTACCTATGCCCCAGAAAGTACTGGCATGAAGGTAACTACATAGGTTCAAGTTAGATTTGGAAGTAAGTTTAGGGTTAGACTTTAGTAGACTGTTTAGTTTACAAAGTAGGTAAGTATAGTGCATAGTAAAGCACTTCAGATTCTGAGGACTACAAATTACTGTCTATGGCTTATAGATACAGAGTCTTGCGAGGATACAGAGACCTCAAGGGTCTGTGCTGAATCCCCCAGTCAAATAGTCACATGACAGTGACATCAACACTATGACCAACACAGTCTCACGAGCAATTCGTACATATTTTACGAGGTGGCAAATTTGTACAAATTCGTACAACCTCACTTGTACGATTTTGTATGATTTGTCTAAACACCAGTGATGGTTAGGTTTAGGGGCGGGGTTAGGTGTAGGTCATTCGTAAAAATTCATACGATTGGCAACTCTAAAATACAAAATACATAAGATTTAGCAAATTAGCCACCTCATAAAATATGCACGAAGTACCGTGAGATCGGGCTCCTATGACACATACACACCTTCACAGTATTAGATTTGCCTTTGTTCACAAAGACACATTCAGGCATTGATTCAGCTAATCGATTGTAGCCAGAATGCTAAAAAATCCATTCACGCACAAGGCTCAAACACAAACATATGAAATGAAATCTGACGATAATGTAGCTATGGTCACAAATTGAGTATGAATTGCACTATTTCCAGAGAATGACCTACTGTGTGTTATTTTGTTTACCACTGTTGTGTTCACACTCATTTACTGTAATAGACTTTTATGCTGCAAATGACTCGAATGCATTCAGAAAAATGTTTTATGTATACTACTTCTACTTTATGTAGAACTATTTTATGTATAACTACTTCTAATATTAGCTTTGGGGGAGCCAAGTTTTGTGACTTTTTTTGGTTACATTTTATTTATGTTTTTATAATTACATAATTTAAAATGTGAAAAAACAAAAACAAAACAAAAGCATTTCTGAACAGCAGTACATTTCTACTGAAAAAAAACAAACAAAAAAACCCAGCAGAATCCAAGAGAGAGGTCAGAACACAATGAAAGCAAATCGTGTGTCTGTGTGTGTGTGTGCGCGCACTCTTCCCATCAGGTCAATCTGTCTGTTAAGTCACAGGCCTGTGAAAAAGGATGACACCCAGCATCTCTCCTCACATGTGCTTCTGACACAAGCTGCCGAACGGGAGACGGGGGAAAAAAGAGAAAGAAAGCCCTGTGCATTCACTTTGAAAATTAAGCCCAGCAAGATTCTCGCAGAGAACAGCGGCCCAAGCTGCCACTTGTGTTGCCTTTCTATTGACCAGAATAGTCAATGTGCCCTGGATTATAAAGCAATCCCTGCTTCAGTATGACACCTTTCATCCCAGCGTATGCGTGTGAAGCCCAGGAACGAGCTGTCGGCACAGGGGACAATCAAAGTTGTCAGACAGCAGTCTACACGAGCTGACTTCTGCTGAGGAAAGCGCCTTCGTATCTCCTGGCTTTTCCTTATACTTCATCTCTTATTCAGATGCTCTCTGCTCTTTTAAATAAATATGAAATATTCTCGAAACTCAGCTCGGAAAGCAGGCAAATGTGATTGTTCCAGTCCGAGATACCCTGCCTCCATCTCCCCTCTCCGTTCTGCGTTTGACCAGAGGCGCTTTGAGCTGTCCGTTTGAGAGTCACGTTAGTTCTGTCCACTGTAAAGGGCTATGGCTTCTTGTATGCAGGTCGCTTTAATCAGGAGATGGTCTGCTGGGCTGGTTTAGTGTGACTAAGAACCAATATCACAGTCGGAGAAGCAGCAAGGGATTTTGTCGACCTAACACAGAGCTGCCCCGAGGTCAAGCTGAAGTTAAAAAGTGGTTCTCCTATTTGAAAGCTTGTAATACTTGTGAGAGCACAACGCTGAATAGGGTGACTGATCTACAGTAGGATCTTCTACACAGTCAATACAACAAAGTGAGTACTAAAACTAAAAACCCTTTTCTTCTTCTTTTAGGGGTATAAAGGATATCAAAATGGCAAATTTACATTTCCCAGCAGAACATTGAACACTGCACACTCAAACATGGCCATCCACGTGATATAAAAGAAACAACAGGAGAAGATGTAAAGGAGGTCCAGGTTCAATCCCATAGCCATTTGAGCCTTGTCAAAGTCACTCAGATCTTTATTTCTACCAGTTTCTCTGGCATCCAACACGCTAACTGTTTGCTTAAAATCTAATCTACCCGGACCTTAAAGGGGTCATGAACTGAGAAATCTGAATTCCCTTGATCTTTTGACATTTGACAGGTCAACGTAAGTTTCAAAATGGCTTTTATTGAAACTGAGTTCAGAAAACTGCCACTTTATGACGTAATAATTCAGTGAAATCCCATCTCTGCAGGTGAAGATCAACACCTGCTTCTACAGCTCTGCCTCTTTAGCCATGTCCACTGATATGTACTCGTAGTGGGAGAGCAAATACTAGCAAATACAGGATTTCAGGATTAATCACACCAAGCACGATAACAATAAAGATAAAGTTCTAAAAAATTGTTCTCAATGTTAAAGAATACCACACCATAACTAAAACGATAGAAGCACAGAAATACAATATTGTTGGAGTAATTTTCAGTACGATTAGTTCCAGCTGATGAACGATAGAAACATTGACAACCAATCAGAATCAATTCTGCTATCATGCGCTTGAGAATTTAAAGCGACAGACGCGTTTGAGCTTAGAACAAACAGACGATATCATTCACTGGTGTGGGTGCAAATATAGTTATCCTTATCTTTCTAGTTATCATGCTTGGTGTGAACGGGGATTTATTGGTTAAAACGAACTATCTCAGACTATTTTTCCATGGGTCCTTGGAAGCAGTGTTAATTTTCACAGCACATTTTGATTTAGTTTTAGTAATAGTCTTTTGACTAAAATGTCATTTAGATTTAGCCAAATTTTTGTCATCTAAATTATCGCTTTAGTCGACTAAATATCATAGGTCTAAGACCAAAATGCAGAGAAGATGTTTTTCAAATATCTGGATTAACGTGGAAATAATCTGAAATAAAACACAGTGCTATAAATAAATCAGGAAGTAAATAAGACAAAGGTGTTACCCAATTGAGTAACATAAAATAAACAGGAAAAAATCAGGAAAACATGAGTACACGGGAATAAGAATATCAAAATAAGAGTCTTTGTAAGTCAAAATAACAGAAAATACAAGGGTGTTAGGATTTCACAGTAAAATCCACCCAATTGCAACTCAAAACTAGCTCAAAACTAGCCTAATAATTTTTTAGGGGGCATTCCCATTAAAAATCACATTCCAGTTCCGGTTAATCACACTGAGACCTCACTAAGTTTAGACATTTAAATGTCAATAGCCAGTCTGACCCGGTCCATATGTACAAACTGCTCAACAATCAGTTCTGCACTCTGCAATTTCCTATACAGCAAAAACAGTATCAGTTCCTCTCCAGAGATCTTGAGAGTGATCATCTCTATCTGACAGTAACCAGAACAGCATACGGTTCTGTTCTAGCGCGCAGATGTTCTATGCAAATCCTCTGGAAGGCCGCACAGCGCACAGAGGAGCACATACATGCAGTGTGGCCACAGGCCTGCAGTAAAAGCCCCATGGAGTTTTCCAGAACAGGGCCAAACCAAACACCTCCAACCCCCAAGTCCACACAAGAGCTCTGGCTTTAGGGGAATTTGTTCATGCAAATATAATCCATTTCCTCTGACAAAACAGCACCACATGGACTGCAGGCCGACTTCAGACCCAAACCAGAGCATGGCCTTCTAATGGGCGCTGCTGTTTATTCTGCCGTTTCAAAGGTTTGAAGAGACATCTAACCTCTGTGCAACTTCTTACAATGTTAAATCTTAACTTTACTGTGACATTTCCTATAATAACAGTGCGCAGTTCATGCCCTTCAGTCTCCGAGTTTCAGATTTTCCTGAAACTGTAATCTGAATAAATTGAGTGATTTATAGGCTTTTCACACCGTTTCACCTCAAGTTAAGTCCAATTTTAACAAAATTTTACACATAAAAGGGTGTTAGGATGTCTTTTAAAAGTGTCTTTTAATGTCTTTACCACTACAGTTGAATGTTTCTGAGTGCTAGAACAATTTAGTGGTATGGTAAGCTAAAAACAGAGAACCAATCATAAACTAAACAATGCTTTTCTCTCATTTTTTGTACAGAAACCACACAGCTGTTAGTTTCAGCACCTGATGGACGTGCGTAAAAATATACTTTAGTATATAAAATATGGGGATACTTGCACAGATGAACAAGTAGTTATTATAACAGACTGCACGCTGTATTTGTCTAATCAAGAAAAGCAGATTGGAGGACTTTACAGGAGCTATGATCAGTCTAAAATGATTCCATTGCGCGAAAAATAAGCACACTTAAACACTTTAAAAAGTAGTACTTTTTTATGGAGATAAACTGTAAACTTAAATGGAAGTTTAGACTGAAAGTTATTTTTGCTTCTGGCATTTAGTGCATATTTTTTCAATGAAATGAAAATGTATTATACTTTGAATTTATACTCAATGTAATTAGCTGAACTTATTTTCTCACTCAAGCAGGCCTTGAGTACATCTTTATGTAGAATTTCATAATTACAATAAAATATGGTTAAAAACATTGTGTCATGAAAGTGACACTTGAGAGGCCATTTACTTCAGTCATATTATATTATCTGCAAGTATTTTTTTAATACTCTTAAGATTTAAAAGTACACAACAACTGCACATTACGTACAGTTGAGCCCATTTTTTTTCCTCAAGCGCTTTTGCTAACCCCTCATGATGATTATGCATGTATCTTTATGAGCTTCTATTAATTGAAAGACCAACATTTCCACTGCAGGAGTATTTAAAATTAATTAGTGATATCAGAATGAGATTTAGAAGAGTGAAAAAAGAAGATGGTGACCACTTATACATTCATACAAACCGAAATTGGTGTTATTCACAAAACACAAAGCATTAACCATGAATATATGTAACGCTGACCTACAGTTTAAAACTGCACAAAGTAAAATATTAAACGTGCAAGTGATTTTCATTGTAATTCTAAATAAACCCCCACAGCACTTAAACTAACATCATTTTTCAGCGCAGGACTTATGATCAAGTTATCATTTACAGCATGCACATATGTTACAAACATCAGTGACTTCAGAACAGCATCTAACAAGCTCTGTGATTGAGATGTGATTGAATCATCAAGCCTGACCCCTACTGGTCTGAACTGAGAAAGAGGAAAACCAGCTTCGCAAAGTCACCAAGGACAAACAGATTAAATCAGGCTCTGCCAGAATTTTTAAAGATAACAGCAAAAAAACAGAGAACAATGAAAATATATGCAAATTAAAGCCACCAGGTATTTTGCCCTGCAGATTAAAATGATCAGGTGATTTAAGTAATGAGGATTATTGCTACACACTTAAAAATAAAGACTCAGTGATTCTTTGTAGCATATTAGATACATAAAAGACCCTTTTCTTTTCAAGTACTATTTGTTTTTGCACAGAGTTCTTTAGCTCTTCAAATCAGTTTACTGTGAATCACGAGAATGAAATTTTATATTATACACCAGATTTATATTAAAAGGGAGAGTACATTTCATGCAAGGTTTTTCTTTGCTTTTAGTAAGATATGTAATTTTTGACTCTTATGCACAACAAAACTAATTTTGTGATTCCTGTGATGGCAAATCTTAATGTAAAGTGGAGTAAAATACATTTTATACAATTTATAAATTGTATTATTTTTCTGTGTCAATACTAACATGTATATATTTACATATATACATACACTTATATATATATATATATATATATATATATTGAGTTGCAGACTTAAGGCTTTCATTCAAGGTGTTGAGCGAAAATATAGCATACAATTCTTATGAATTACAACCATTTTTATACACAGTCCCCCTTTTTCAAGGACTTAAATGTAATTGGACTAATAAATATAATTGTGATCCTTTGCCAGGCCTTCACTGCAGCTGACTTCAGTTGTTTATTTGTTTGTGAGCCTTTCTGCCTTTAGTTTTGTCTTCAGGGAGTGAAAAGCAGCTCAGTCAGGCTGAGATCAGGATACTGACTTGGAGAATATTCCACTTTTTTAACCTTAAAAAACTACTGTGTTGCTTTTGCTTTATGTTTTGGGTTATTTTCCATTTGTACAATGAAGAGCCGCCCAATCAGCTTTACTGCATTTGACTCTGGGCAGAGAGTACTGTACACTCCAGAATTCATCCGGCTGCTTGTTTTCTGTCACGTCATCACTAAACAGCAGTAACCCAGAGCCACTGGAAGCCATGCTCATCATCACACTGCTCCATGTTTCACAGAAGATGTTTGTGGTGAACACCTCTGTTTTTGCTCTGGAGAAATCTGCTCTTGATTGTAAATTTGACAGAGACCCATCTGCCCGGTCACTCCTGGAGAGTGTTCTTCTCTCATCTGGATGTTGTGAAAGGGTTTCTCTTTATCATGGAGAGGATCCTCCGATCATCACCACTCTTGTTCTCCGTGGACGTCCAGTGCGTTTGTTTTTCTCAGAATGAACGAAACTGATGATTTGGCGGCTCCTAATGCTCCTGCTTTCTCTCTGATGGATTTGTTTTGTTCCTGAAATCTAACAATCATCAGTTTCACTAGTATGGAGAGATCATTTGATTGCATGATGTGGTTCACAGCAACAGCTTTCAAATGTAAATGACACACTTAAATCAACTCCAGACCTTAACTTAACTTCTTTATTTATGTAGAAATAACAAAGGAATAGCCCACACCTGTCCATAAAATGACTTTTAAGTCAACTGTCCAATTACTTATTGTACCTTGAAAAAAGGGGGGAGGGACATATTAAAGAGCTGTAATTCCTTAGCCTTTCTTCCAGTGTTAATGAGAATACCTTCAAATTAAAAATTTAAAATGTAAACATTAAAAATCTGAGTGTACAATTTAAGCCCATATTCATTATGTAACTGTAACTTTAATATATTTTGGTCAACAGCTAAAATAAAAATTGTGCCTGTATCTTAATATATACGGACTTGCATCTGATTTATTATTATTATTATTATTTCAGGTAAAAATGTGTAGTAATTGAGCATTTTAAAATGTCTTGTATTTCTCTTCTAGGTCTTGGTTTTCTCCAAAACAAACCCAAAACACTGCAGTGGGATTAAATACTACTACTCCTACTACTACTAATATAATAATAATAATAATAATATTAATTAAATAGCATGGTACTGTATGCTTCAGAAAAAAAAAAAATCCCTGTAGTACAGTATTTAAGTAAAGCAATGATGATATTTTTTAATTGCTCATTATGAATGTTTATTTTACCTTTTGCTTTCACTGAAATAATAACCCATCATGCCCCTTTACATACCAATTTCAAAATCCTATGATTTGAAACTACAGGCAAGCCACATATCTCTCTCTCTCTCTACACACACACAGGCACCTCAAAATTGACCAATAAAATTCTGCTACTCCATTTAGCAAAGTATCCAGCACTTATTATAAGCTCAGCTCATTCATGTGAAAACACGGTTCTTCAAATCTTTTTCATTGGGCTCTGATTAAACACACTCATTAACAGGTAGCCGAAGGCAGCGGCCAGCCACATAATGGCTTAACTAAAGAGACGCATGGAAATACACATCTTATAATTACCCAGCGTGCTCCTATTCACACCTCACTAAGTCGAGTGACCTGGCTGGCAGAACGATAGCAGAGGAAAAGCAGTTTACTGGGCTAAATAGCTGCTTTTCTTCCTCAGGGTATTTGAGAACCTTATCACTGGAATATCCCAAACTCCAATAGATAGCAGAGAAGCGGCGGGAGCCTAGTGGACAGCTTAGAGGAAATGAAAACACATCCATCCAAAGCTCTATCCTTCCTTTCTATTCCACTATTCTTCTGCCTAGAGATCAGCCACTCTGGAGATAATGGGGAGAGAGATTTGTATTTATAAAGAAAGAGAGAGAAGCAGAGAAAGAGAGAGACAAAGACTGTGGCCACTGTGTCTGAATCCAGCTCATTTGTTGAGTCACACAATCACACTGTAACATCAGTGAGTCAGAACACACATTTTCAACTCAAAACTCACACAAACACCATACTGAAAATGCTCTTACAAATAGGGTAAATCGCAATGCATTTAGAGAGAGAATTGATATATATTTATGTGCCATTCAAACAATTGGAGTCACTAATATTTTTTCAATGCTTTTTTTTAACTACTTTTTTAAAGGCTCTTATTATGGCTATATTCAATTTCATCAAGGCTGCATTTACAAAATACAGTAAAACAGTAATATTATCAAATATTACCACAATTAAAAATATATGCGTTTATTTTCTACTTAAATATAAATATTTTTAAATATATATTTAAACTGTAAGTTAGTCCTGTGATTAAAGCTGAATTTTCAGCATCATTACTCCAGTCTTCAGTGTCACATGATAATGTGATGTAATATCATAATATCATATACCATGTAATATGCTGATTTGATGCAGTTGTCCTGCATAATATATTTGTATAAACTGTGAGTTTTGTTAGTATTATGTGTGTTATTGTTGTATGTGTATGTGTATTTGTTATTATTGTGTTATTTTTATTATTATTTTACAGGGTTTTTATTGTTTTATTTGTTTTTTTGTTTTACTTTTTTGGGGGAATGAAATATTATTATTTTACAATATTTTCTAAATATTTCTTTGGAATTTAATGCATTCTTGTTGAATAAAATAAAATACAAAATGTAATAAATAAAATCTTATTGACCCCATAGCTAGCTTTAATTAAAATAAGGTAAAATCTAAAATCCTGTTACTTGAAACCCATTTTTATATTCTTAATATTTTCATATATTTTTTAGTGCTGTCAAATGATTAATCATGATTAATCGCATCCAAAATATATATATTTTTTGTTTACATTATATATGTGTGTGTACTGTGCATATTTATTATGTATATATAAATAAACACACACATATTTCAAAACACATGTTTTAAAACATATACATACATTTCATATATTCCTATTCTTATATTTTAGATTATATATAAATAAATATATTTAACATAAAATTATATATATATATATATATATATATATATATATATATATATATATTAGTGGTGGGCCGTAATCGGCGTTAACGTGCTTTAAAAAATATCTATGTCTAATGTCTAAAAAATATTGCCATTAATCTATTCACAAAGTTGGGTTGGGAGCTGGGTCTATACTACGCAAGCTATGATGACTTTCACCTTGATAGTTTA
>JAUCMR010000081.1:469519-485073 GCA_032357425.1 Enteromius argenteus
ATGTACATGTACAAGCTACTACTACATATACTGTAAAACATTACTTTGGTGTAAAGCTGCTTTGCAACGATATGTATCGTGAAAAGCGCTATACAAATAAATTTGAATTGAATTGAATTTTCTTCACTAACAGCGACGTAGTAACCTCGCTTGTGAGAAGTCAAATTGTTTTTAAGTTGATGTTAAGTAAAAAGTCATCAGAGTAGCTTTTTTTCGCCATTTAGCTCCTTGAAAATAATACCACACCTTAGGACATTCGTCAGCCAATCAGATTCAAGCATTCAACGGTACGTGTAGTATGATTACAAAAAAATTACTTTTAAGACTCACAGTTGACAGTATTTTCATTTTTGAGTAAACTATTTCTTTAAGACCATCGTGAAATGTAAGTTCAAACTGGTCTAAAATTGTAGTCTTGGGTGTATTTTAACATTAAACTGAAGGATGCATCCCTGATAATGATGAGAATATTTTCTCGTACCAGATGTTAGTGTCAGACTGCAGCAGTGCGTTAATGCGGTTCACAATCCAGCTGAAGAGGCGTCCGTACAGGGCTTTAGACATAGCGTCTCTCACATCAGTGGCCTTGTCCACGGTGTTGGTGCGAATGATGGTTTCTCCTCGAGTTACCACGCAGTGGGAGGTCAAAGCTTCCTGAAGCTCCTCAGAGCCAATACTGAGCAGAGCGGCCGCTGAACACAGCAGATACAGACAGAAGAACATCAGGAATTAACCTACGTCTCTTATCTTTTGCCTTTTAACACATCCATGAGATTTATTTCATTAGGAGAATTTGGGTTCTGTAGATGCAAACCCAGAAACTAACATTCCTGAATGTTCTAAAATACTAAATATAAAAGCATCAATAATGAATCCATGTTGAACATATCAACACTGACCGACGGCAACAGACACGCTTTGTCCAATCAATGTATTACCACCACTGATGTCTGCTATCATCGATCAGTGCTTGTTTACGCATGTTGAACATGTTTTGGTGCTCATCTGGCCGTTGAATGTATGAGAAGTGATGTACTGCAATGTGGTGATTGCCAACATTGTTCTGTGTTTGTCAGTGCAGTGTAAATTAAATTAACCAAATTAGCAAATTTATCTAATCTAACATTTGAAATCAAAATATTATATTCCAGGTTTAACTGCCTAAAAGTAAGAAATAATACTTTAGTACACTTTAGTATAGTTCAAATGTATTCACATATTTACTCGCTTGAGACTTACTAATATAAAAATTATAATTAAACTTTATTTGGAGCATTACTAGTGCACAATGCACATTTTTTTAAAATTAAGTCTAAAATGTGTTTTAATGTCACTTTTAAAGAGGATTTTATGATATTTGAATAATATCTTTAAATGCAAGATATTTGTATTCTACCTCAAGTACACTTGCAATAGTTCCACTTTAGCACAATCAATTATACTTCAATATATCTTCAGTTGGACCTCAGCACTACTTTTTCACAATGAAAGTGCATTTAGCAGAATATTGGTTGTTACAATTCACCAGGTGAATTTTTTAAATACACAGATAAAAGTGAATTTTAGTTCATATTCAAGGTGTCTCAAAATAGTGCAGTTGAGTTGAGTTTATCTTATCATTTCTGGTATATAAAGTACAAAATTAGTTCGCAAAACATTATGGAACTGCACGTGTTTTTCACCTGGGTCAGCAGACTATAAGTATACAAGTTTAGTTTACTAAAAGTATTGCAAGGTATTTTTACTGAGCACACAAATTATATATATACATATATATATATATATATATGTGTACATGTGTATATTTCAAATACATTTTATTGTGTTTATTTTAAGGCCACGTCAGACAATGTAGATAACTTCTATCCTAATAAATAAGTGATTAATATCTTTGTAATTAATCATCTTATTACGGCTCTTACCATTATCTAAGGCCTCAGAGTCGGGCACCTCACTCTTGTCGCTCTGATGTTGGGAGCTGGTGGATGTAAACTCAATATTTCCTGTGTTTAAAATGGCTGATAGAATTCTGTACACAGAGTTCACTTCCTGCATATAAAAAAATATTAATCATTGGGGATGAACTGCCACTTTAATAACTGTACAGGATTAAGAAATATTAATAAGAATTCCAGCTGTACCTCTTCAGTGAATCCTATGATACGGAAACAGTCCTGAATGGCATCAAACTGCTCCTTGTAGAGTTTGCTAGAGATGATGTCCTGCATTACTTTACCATTAACACAGTCAATGTATCTGAAAGAACAGAACAGTAGCATCAATCTCTGATCTCCATCAGTGATACTGTAGATACATGATCTGGATTTTTATAAGAGTCCAATAAACTTACAAACCTGGGGGCAGTTTTGTTGGGTAGCCTGTATCTCTTGAGGTTGTCTTGGTGGTAAAGACCAGCATAGATGTAGTAAAATATATGGAAGTTTTTCTCGCCCCTGAAAGATAAAAGATAAGCTGTAAATAGTCATCAGTGTTCAAAATGGCCACAGACATAGACCCAGTGTTTCCTCACGTAGCCTGTTTGATGACTCTTGACTTCTCCAGAAGATACTCTGAGATCTTAGCACCCATCACGGCCCCTGTAGGTGTGAACTTCATCTCCAGATATTTTCCGAAGCGGCTGGAGTTATCGTTAATGGCTGTGCATGCGTTACCAAATGCCTCCACCAGGGGATTCACCTGAAGAATCTTCTCACGCAGCGTGCGATTATTAGCCTTGACACAGAAACAACAGATGATGTTGAAACAGTGAGAAACAGATTTTTGATCTCCGAATTCTATGCCACAGATGATTAAATCATTAGAGGGAAAATGATGAGAAATCTCATAGATCTGTTACTGAGGCATTTCTTAGAACACACGGTATGTATGAAGTATGTTAGCTAAAGTATAAAAGAGGTGAGTACTCTACCTTGCCCAGAAATGTGAGGTGCTGGACGATGAGGTGGGCACTCTCAGTTTTACCCGCTCCGCTTTCTCCACTAATAATTATACACTACACAGACAAAAACAACAAAAATATATAAATACTCGTTCCACACAGAAGCACCAATAATAAGATGTTTATTTTTTTATTTACAGTAGTCAACATTTTGAAGTGGATGAAAAAAAGTTAGGTTTAGGTTTTAGGACAACTTTGATGAAAGGCTTTGATCCCCTTTAAATATTGACTACTATATTTGTATACTGATTTATATTTTTTATTTATTTTTATGTTATACGTTTTTATTTGTTAGACTTGAAATTGGAAGAAAATATATGAAAAGGTTAACCATTGTAAATTCAAAAAATAAATACAATCTAAACTACACCACAAAATATTATTACACAAAATGCAAAACAATATAATGTGTATGATGGCGTTTTAGTGCCACCTTAAAAAAAAAAAAAATTCTAAAATTACAAGATTAAAGTCATAATATTTCGAGAATAAAGTCAAAATTATGAGAATAAAGTCGAAATACTATGAGATTAAAGTACCAATATTACGAGAATAAAATCGAACTGTTTCAAGAATTAAGTCGAAATATTATGAGATTAATGTCTGAATATTTTAAGAATAAAGTCAAAACACTACGAGATTAAAGTCAAAATATTATGAGAATAAAGTCGAAATGT
Source organism: Enteromius argenteus (assembly GCA_032357425.1). Lineage (NCBI taxonomy): Eukaryota > Metazoa > Chordata > Actinopteri > Cypriniformes > Cyprinidae > Enteromius > Enteromius argenteus. Next base: position 473,156 of record JAUCMR010000081.1, read on the forward strand.
TTCGAGAATGAAGATTAAAGTTATTAATAATATATATATAACATACTGTATATAGTATTTTGATATATCCATTTGCGCATACAGCTGGCCTGGATTGGGAGAATCGGGGGATATTCCAAAGTATCATTTTTAAAAATCTGTCAGTTGTTTATAGCGAAATGCAAACAATAAGTAGGCTATATTATAATCTTTTTCACACTCTTTGATGTGGTGTGACATATTGCTGTATTCACTTCAGTTTAAGCAGCATGTGAGTCAATCATTTTTCCGATTACAATAATTAGAGGTTATTTTCAATATAAATTAGGCTTTTTGCATGCCTTCATGATTAATTACAAAGATAGCTGTAAATAATGTAAAATATATCATAACACAATAAACTATCTGCTTGAATGCATTTAATTGGCTAACCCTTAACTATTTACAGTACTACATATATACCTTTCTGCTGTATAATCACTCAGTCATGTTTTATTTATTTATTTATTGAGTAGTTAGTTAGGATGGAAGTTAGTTAGGTAGTTAGTTTGTTGCCTACTGGTCGCTACATTGTCTGACCTGGCCTTAAAATAAACACACTAAAATATATTTGAAATATATATATATAATTTGTGTGCTCAGTAAAAATACCTTGCAATTTTTTAGTAAACTAAACTTGTATACTTATAGTCTGCTGACCCAGGTGAAAAACAAGTGCAGTTCCATAATGTTTTGTGCACTAATTTTTGTACTTAATATGACCAAAAATGATTCTTAAGATATACTTAAGATCATCTGAGTTCACCCAACTGTGCTATTTTGAGACACGTTGAATTAAAAAACTAAAATTAAACTAAAATTCACTTTTAACTAACTAACTTTTCTTATGATCATTATTAAAAACAGCTTTGCTGATTAATCTTGCAACCCCCCAAGAGATTTTTTTATTAATTTATAATCTTCAAACTGCATTTGAAATAGATTTTTTGTTTTAACACTGTACTTTTAGATTACTTTTATGTGCCCTTGCTGAATAAAATATACATTTTTTGTCTCTCTCCAATTCAAATTTTCTTTTTTTTTCTATATTATTTTGATATCTTATACAATTAACAAAAAGCAAAAAAATAAAAAAATGTAAAAAAAAATAAAAGCCTCTAACACTAGCTTGCTCTAGTCTTTTTCTATTCTATCTGTTTTCTTTTATTTATAATATAATTTAAAAAAAAGGATTGTCCTGTGTTAAGCTAACAGACTTGTCTTGGCACTTGCATATATAATTTTTTTGTTGATTTTGATTACTTTCATTGTCCTCATTTATAAGTCTCTTTAGATAAAAATATCTGGTAAATGACTAAATGACTAAATGTAAATGTAAATAAACTAGTGTGAAGACCCCATATACTGTATCTTAGATATACTCTATTGTTTCAGGGATGAGAGCGCAGACACACAGAAAGCAGTACCTGGTCTTTGGAGAGGGTGACCATGCTCTGATAGGCTGCATCAGCCGTGGCAAAGATGTGCGGGGGGTTAGTGGAGCGATTCATCCCATGATAAAGCTTGGAGAACTTAGAACAGAGGCACACCAAACTACATCTTAGTTCTCTCTCTACAAGGAAGCTTTGATTCAGAAAGCTCCTCACAACACCAAGAGGGAACTACACATAAGATGGTTTAAACAAAGATGGTCTGCTTTAGACAAAAATTACGCTTTAGTGCACAGTCTGATGTTGCTCCTCTCACCTGTGGAGAGTAGATGTTGAGGTTCTGGAAAGGGTTAAGCGCTATGAGGATATCCCCCACATATGTGTAGATCTGCAGCTCCTGATAGCGCCTCTGAAGATGTGTAATGATTATTTCCTAGAAAAAAAAATGCATTTTTACATATTTTTTTCATATGGAGTTTTACAATTATTTGGCAAAATTGTTTAAACATTCTGAAACACAATTTTAAAAAGTAAATAAGGTCAATTTGATTTCATGTTAAATAAAATAAAATAAAAATATTCCTGCATGATACAGAAATTAAAAGCATTCATTTAGATTTCAGCTAAATCACCTAAATACCTCATCTAAAACCTCCAGGTTCACCAGATCATCATCAGGACAGCTCTCAATGATCAGAGTTTTGCGAGTATTGATCCGCTCATGCCTGTAAAAGACAATACAGCAATGTTACAGCTTCAATAAACATGAAATACTAAAAAATCAATTCAATCATAAACATGATCTGAAGTGTCATTGATATCTGTAGCACAAATGACCCTGGAGCACAAAAGCAGTCTTAAGTCACCGGGGTATATTTGTAGCAATAGCCAACAATACATTGTATGGGACAAAATTATCAATTTTTCTTTTATGCCAAAAATCATATTAAGTAAAGATCATGTTCCATGAAGATATTTTTTTAATTTCCTACTGTAAATACATAAAAACTTTTATAACTTTTATAATTAAAATAAAAATACTTTTATATAATTTTTAAATAGTAATATGCATTGCTAAGAACTTCATTTGCACAGCTTTATGTGGATTTTCTCTTATTTTATTTCTTTTTTTTGTACACTCAGACTCCAGATTTTCAAAAAGTTGTATCTCTGCCAAATATTGTCCTAACATACCATACATCAATGAAAAGCTTATTTGTCAGCTTTCAGATAATGTATTAATACAAAACTTGACCCTCAAGACTGGTTTTGTGTTCCAGGTTCACAAATATTATAGGACTAGTTAGTTACATACTGTACATAGTGCTAAATATTTAGTTTAATAAAAATAACACAAATATATATATATATATATATATATATATATATATATATATTTAGTTTGTTAAAATCCTTAACTATTAGGACTGATGATAGTAATGCTTGCTAAACACCAAAAAGCACGTTAAACATACTTACTATTATAATAACAACAACAACAAATGATGCCTAATTGGATGCTAGTAACCCTAAACTGAACCCTAATCCTAAACCGAACATTTAGTTAATTAATGCTACCCATCATTAATACGCTGCAACAATAACACCTCAACATAAAGCGCAACCCAAAATCTAAACATCCAGCTTGCCATTCCTGTATGCAGCATCAGGGTGTGATGCAGGTCTATCCTCTGGGGTTTAAAGGCTATTATAGTGTGTAGTCAAAGCACTTCATCAGGGTTTGACCCTCTATTGTATTTTTGACCTTTAGATCATGAGGAAGCAGCTGCTCTATTCACAGCTCTTAAAAGCCATCGGGCCCCAGGGACATGACAGCGTACAGACACGATACACTGCACTTTATGTGTGTGTGTGTGTGTGGCTGTGTTTCTGTGTTCCCTCACTCTGTAATCACTTCACTGATATTTGCCATCAGTGACTAAACAGAGAGAGCACAGCCAAGCTCATAATCTCATTACGGCTCTCTCACTGTCACTATCAGGCTAGCAGATTATATGTGGCCTGGGGAATAAGTGGCTACAATCTGGCAACCTTCTGACTGTTTATTCACAATTACAGAGTGTACCAGCCCCCACTTTCTCAGAACAAGTTTAATTTGTCTTCACAGATACCAAAGAACAAGAGTAGTTAATATCCTGCCCTGATCTGTGTGTCTCAGTAAAGTGGAAACGCACTGAGTTTATCAGGGACTGTGAATCCTCATTTAACCCTGAGTCAGAGAGATGCTGGTGACAGGGTTAAGAGTACCAATGCTTCAGATGTATTTTAGTACAGAAATAAATCGCCCAAGCAACATAAACATAACATAACCCTAAATATAGAATGTAAGTGAAAAAGTGGTTTATTTACCATGCATATTATTATTGCCATTTATTTAAAGGGCATTTTTATGTTGGTCTAATTAAAATCAGGGTTTAAACCAGTTTTGCTCAGTTTGTCTAAATGTAAATAACACTCACTTTATATGAAACATATTTTAAATAATCGTCACAATAAACACTAGGCCTTTCAAAGTTGTCTTTTTAGTAGAAAATAAATAAAATTAAATATTGAAAGAAAAAAAAAATTCATAAGCTTTTGTTTATGATGAAATTAAGTTATAAAAGCAAAAACATTAAGTTCACCCTTCCAGTATTTGGGGAAACTTGGGGAAAATTTGTATTGCAAACATACAAAACAAATGCTATGTCGTGAAATGTAATCATCAAAGAATCCTGGAAAACAATTAAGCAGCACAACTGTTTTTTTAACGTTGATAATGATCAGAAATTCTTCTTTACTTGCATATCAGCATATGAAACTGATTTCTGATCATGTGATACTAAAGACTGGAGTAACAATGCTAAATATTTAGCTCTGATCACAGCAATAAATTACATCTTCAAATAGATTATTACTGTATAGTAATATAGTAATATATTACTGTAGAATATATTACTGCTGTCAAATGACTAATCGTGATTAATTGCATTTAAAAGAGATGTTTTTGTATATGTGTATATATATGTTACTATATATGTGTGTGTTTATTATAAATACTAAATACTACATAATAATGTATATATTTCAGAAAAATATGCTGTTTCTATATTAAATATATTTATTTATAATATAAATTATATGAATATAAATATAGACATGTATATACATGTAAATATTTTCAAAATATATACTGTATACAATATGTTTGTGTATTTGTATATACATAATATACAGAACGCACATACATCATGCAAACAAAAACTTTTATTTTGTATGCGATTAATCATGATTATAATCGTTTGACAGCACTAATATATATTTATACTGTATGAATGTATGTATATATATATATATATATATATATATATATATATGTGTGTGTGTGTGTGTGTTTGGTCTTGTTGCTAAAAGACTTTCAAAATCATTTAAAAATCTTACCAGTCATCTTACTAGGTTTTTAAATGAATCATGCTGTGGCCAGTTTTTGTCAAGTTTTAGAATAAAGTAAACAAAAATATTTTACATCGTTTAATACTTTTCTATTTAAATTTTAGACACTTTTAGACAAATCTAAAGGCCAATTTATTCAACTATTGAGAATACTATAGGCAGGAGGTCATTTAAATTCACAAGGCATGCGACAACATTTTGTAGTCCCCCTGTCCCCTCCTCAAAGGGATTTTAAGGATCTAAACTGATATTTTCAAGGAGAATCCAGTGGGAACTCTTTCTTTCATTACATGTAGCATCTATAACAGCATCAGAGACATCCGTTTGACTAGTACAGCGCTGAAGTGATGCCTTCCGACTGAATCTAATGCTCCTGAACGCCAGCTTCTCAGAATAACCTGAGGATCTTCATTCCTCTACAGATAACACTGCCATCTGCTGGAAAGAGGAAACCCTCCAGTGATAGATGACACAGTAATATACAAAACTCATAACCCACATGCTGCAATTCGTATATTTCTACACTGTCACAACAGCAAGTCTCACTGTTTCACATTTAGGCATGATAAATCCACCGCGACAGCTCTGCATCTATAGAGGACAGTGATAAACGCAAGCCAAGCGCCTCACAGTGACCGCTGTCATGGTCAAGGCTGCCAGATCTTTGATCTGACCCTGAGACGAATCAGAAAGCACTTCAAAATGACTATGCTATGATTGGCAGGCTATTATAAACATAAAACATTATACTTCTGTTTAACCAACCTGTCTCAAGCTGCATTTACCGGTCAGTCCTTTTTAAGCTTAAATACAATGTATTTTTGTATTAACGTATTGATTCTCTAGTAATGACTGACATCATTGTACGTTTTTGAGGGCTTTGTAAAGTATTGGCTAGTAATTATTTAGGTGATACTACATCCTTCTAAAGCAATTACCAATATTTGGATCAGTATTCTAAAATGAAGAGCATGATAGCTCCCTAATCATTACTGAAATCATTGTAAACTTTACACTTAAACCAGTACTAGCGATCTTCACTTTAGAATATAAATTTCTTCAGAAGAATGTAGTAACACTTACTGTAAGTCATTACCATTCAAAACTGTACATGTGTTGTATTTAACCCAGCATTTTTAGAGTGTACTTACTAAATTAACGATGGAACAGTACTAGTGTTTTCTACACTTTAAAAAATACAGCCTATCCAGTGACTGGGTTGTTTTGACCCAGCATTTGGGTTAAAACTTTACCCAGCCGCTGGGTCAGAGGAACCCAATCGCTAGGTTTGTCCATATTTTACCCAGCGCTGGGCTGTATTTAACCCAACATTTTTTAAAGTGTATTTTTCTCTGCCTCACAAACATCTTGATGTGATTTCAGTAAAGTTCGAGTGTTGTTTGGCCTGTGGTTTGTATTGTCCGTACCTGGTCTTGGTCCTGCTGCCCACATCATTTTGCTCGCGGATGAGGACTGACAGCTGCTGTCGGAGCGATGTGTCTTTCCCATGAGCCTGTTTAATGAATGGATGCTCCAGCAGATGCGTCACTGATGGACGCGTCTCAAAATCCTTTATCAAACACCTGCAGATAGGAGAAGGGATGAAGGGGGAAATATAAGAGAAGACAAACAGAAAGCAGAGAAGCATGCAAAATCAGAAACGACACACACAGTAGCAGTTTTCCGTATAATAACAAGAAAATAATAATGATTAATAATTAATAAATGGAAAGCAAACAAGTAAAAAGTCCTGCATAATCATGCAAAGGCCTTCAGCGAGGTTAAGCATGTCACCTGTACATCGTCATATGACTCCAGTTTCTCACACGATGACTAAGAAGCTCTGTGAGGTCTGAACTGAACATTTCTCTCTCTCTCTCTCTGTATCTCATTCTTTCTCTCTCATCACCATAGTATCCAATGTAAACAGTCTTATCATGTGTCTACAGGCCTGTCTCTGCTGTTCTGGACTACATGCATGCAAGTGTCCTCCGGCTCAGAGACTATGGTTACCTGTTGATCATGTCTTACGACACCTTTTGCATATTTCTTTATGATCTGTATATGATATGTAACGATGGCCACTTTTAGTGTACATCAAAGTGCAAGCACATTTGTAATAATGACAAATTAAGTTTTACTTGAAGGTACATTTTGAAGTGTGATTTAATAATCTTTTGTTGTGCTATGAAGAAATTCACATATGTGTTGACAACATACTGCGCTAACGCACAATTACACTACATAATCATAACTATAATTACTTAAAGTCAGTCAATAAAGCACTTTAAAGTTGAGGTAATTGTATTTAACATGCAAGCAAGTACTCCTTTAGTGTACTTCCATCCTGACTTTCCCCATTCCTTCTCATCTGTCCAGTTTGTTGTTGTTTTTTTCTTGTTCCTCAGTTTTCCGGAAAGTAAAGCACTAAGCACAGTGTCTGTCTAAATCTCAGTGGCCTGCTTTACTCTCTACTGAAACTGCGTCTGTGCTGAGACCAGCCCCTCTAGAGTCTAGACCCCATTAAACGCAGTAGATTAGGCCCAGGGGTCTGTCATTAGCGCTCGGCATGGCTGAGGCTCTGAGCAGCAGGCCACTCTGATAGCAGAGCACAGGCCATTCAGCCGCACAATTACACACATTCATAACACAGCAACAACAGCATGCTGTTATAGTACACACACAGGAAGAGAACAAGCAGCTGGGCCCTCGCGATAACATTGTGTCCCTGTCCACCACACACACACACACTGACAGGATTTACCCAGCAGTATTATTTCTGATCTAATGGCTCTCAAAACACAATTTTTTAGTGTGATGTTTGCAAAAGCCCTCATCTAGGCTGAAGCTGATTTATTATTCCAAACACAAACGCTGAGCAATGCATTCCAATTTTTCCTGCTAGTATATGTGTTTTTTTCCCAGCTTTATTTAATTAATGATCACATCATAATTAGACAAGATTTATGCAGATGAATGCAGATTATCGGAATAGTGACACTGAAGCGTGTAGATTGTGAACAGCAAAGCATCTTCAGCTCAGTTAATACTCCTCGTAACTTTAGAACACACAAACATTAGTTCTTCAGCGGTTCTTTGTGGACGTTGAGGTGCTATATAGCTACCGCCACGTGGTTCTGCCTCATAAACAAAATGCTATTGATATGCAAAAAATGAATTTGGCATGTATATGCTATGAAATGGGTAGGATTAGTGTTGTGGGGTAGATGTGTATGACATGCATGTGAAAAATTCATATTATATGCATGCCAAAGTCAATTGTTGCATATCACCACCAGTTTTGTCTTTTTATTTGATACTTTTATGAGACTGGGCTTAAATACACACTGCAAAATTTAAAATCAGAAAGGGCACTGTGTGTAAAGTTATTGTCTCTCAAAAGAAAGAGTCGACTCTGAATCGTTGAAATTAGTTGTTTTTAAAATGAATCCCAAGCCGTTTCAGGTTGACATCAACACAAAATTTTAGAATATTGCTGCCCACTTGTTGGCCTTTTTGCATTGGTCTGAACAAAAATGCTAAATCATTCTTACCCACTAGGTGTCACTTTTTGAGCGGTAAAATTCTGTTTTCCCGGTAACGCTGTACACAAAGCAGCCCTGTGCTCACAAACACTATTTTATTAGACATTACAGGCATGATGAGATGAAAATAAGACCAATCGATCAATCACCACAGATTAGTATCACACAAAGGAGGGTTTTAGAAAAAAATTAAGCGTTGAGCGAACCATTTGGGAGTCGTTAATTTTGTAATTATTTAATACTAAACTATTTTCTTAATAATAAAATACATTTCCTGTCTTTTAGGTTTGCAGGATATTATGTAGTTCTCATATATTTGTGTTTCTGGTACAGTTTTGCCATGCCTGCTATGCAACATACAGTACAAACTTACATACCTTGTTTCCCACTCAAAGCACAATAACGAGGCTCAGTATATATTATTCCTGTGTCAGGTTGTATAAACTGTTTAGTCTTAAACTGCTAACTTTTACTCCAGGTTTCACAGACAAGGCTTAAGCTTAGTCCTAGTCTAAAATGTAAATCTGAGCAACGTGCACTGACTGATCTTAAAACAGGTCAGTTTTGTCTTAAGACGCACACCAGTAATGCTTTTTTTAAGGTATGTTTTAAAAAAGTACTTAAATGTTCTAATTGAAATGAGGCCTAATCCTGCTTTAGGCTAAGCCCTGTCTATGAAACTGGGTCATAGTCATCTAGTTTTTAAAAGCAGTTACACGAAAAGCTAGATTGGTCTAATCTTAACCCTCTGGGGTCTGAGGTGATTTTGGGGTCCCTGGGATGTTTTGACATGCTCTGATATTTGTGATTATTTCAGCTACTTATAACATACTATTGACCAACATGTAATTGTTTTTGTATTCAGCACAAACTGTGCTACAATAATATGTGACCAAGATGGATGTACATGTTTGCATGTTGTAGACTGATTACTTGTACTTACATTAATCATTTAACTAAGTTATGGAATAGCCTGTGATTAGAGTTTGTAATTATGTAGATATAACAGACAGCTACTGTTACACATGTTACAGACCAAGTCTGTTACACTTAAGTACAATCTTGATACACTTTATTTTAAGTAGCTTATGCCTGTGTAATATTCTGTATTTTAATATAATTAGAAAGGTATTATATGTATTTAAGCTGTGTACTAATGGGTTAAATCAAAATAAGGTGCAACTAGAGAATGTGTACAGTATAGATCCACATGAAGTACACTTAAGTACAATCTTGATACACTTTATTTTAAGTAGCGTATGTTTGTGTCCTTGAATTTTTAATTACGTTGTATAAAGTCTGCAGCACATATGTGACAATCTTTTGGTTACACAAGTAGCTGTGTAAAAGACTCAGCCTGTTACAAATGTGTAACAGTAGCTGCCTATTACATCTACATAATTACAAACTGTAAGTACAAATTGTCCCATAACTTAGTTACATGGTAAGTACAATTTGTTTTATGTAAGTAAAACAGCTACTACTAAGTACTCACTAGATAATTACTCTGTATTATGGACACCTCAAAATAAAGTGTTACCACATTCTATTCTAGAAACTCCTCAAAATGTAATGACACATCCATCAAATTTAAGAACTGAGAAAATGAGCAGAGGATGTTAGTAAAAATGGTATAAGCCTCCAGTCATACTACAGTACACAGAGTCTGCTGGAGTTACCTGTGGTTAAGTGTCTTGCTCAAGGGCACAATGGTGCTAGTTAATGGCTCAACCATTGAAACAACCAACCTTGAATTTTACCCACAACACCAAGCAGACACGTGTGTGGCAGACTGTACACTCAAGAGCACTTAAAGAGCACTCAGGATAAAATCCCACCAGCGCACAGAAACACACACAAACACGCTTAATGAATATGACTGCGTCTGTGCTTTTAATTCATCACGAGCGGCCAGCAGACCTGCCACACTGACAAATGAACAACTAACACAAATAAATGAGTCAATTAGCATTCACAGCCCTCCTGCCGTGCACACAACATCCCTCTCTCTGATGTTTTCATTCTCAATAATGAAATAATAATCTGGGCTTTTTATTGCTTCTGTATGTACAGACACACACACACACACAAAGAGAGAGAGAGAGCCGGGCCCCTTTTATTTACAGTCTGTCTGACAGGAATTAAACCGTATACATCTGAGAGCAGTTTGTGGAAAAATCTCACTGCGTGTTTGGCTTATATAGACACAGACAGAATTGGTCTCGTCAAGTGACATTAGGGGTGAAGCCACTGACAGGATGGAGGTACAACAACACAAAAAGGATCTGGACACTTAAGCCATATTTAAAACACATGAATGTCATTGTGTTAGATGTCAAAACAATTAACAGATGTTTATTTTTAGGGAAAGAAACACAACCACACTAAAGCAATTCAAAAAGAAGCTGGCAGGATCCTGACACTCATGTCTGATTTTTCTGTGCTTTTGGTCAAGATCTTGTCAAGAAATTGTGTGTGTTCATCGTCCTGTGTTAAGCCCTGTTCACACTGTGCAATTTTAGCCACGATTTGGCCATCTGAGACAAATTTAGAAAATCCTAAAAGATTCCTATAATCCTAGGTTAAAATTTATAGTCTCTCACCGTTAATTTGACATGTTAACCGACGACTGATTAATGGCCACTGCGATCAAATTTTACCTCTAACGAAATTCTGGTAGTGTCAGAAGATTTTGCGCATAGTCCTGCAGTGTGACATCTCCTACAACGAACATCAAACTTATTTCAAGATAAGCCATGATCAGAAATGCTAGAAATTTCTTCTATGTGTCATAAACTCCTGCGCACTAGTCTTTCACCCATAAAATTCATCTTATACGTTGCCTTTTCTATGAGAAAACACTGGTTGCACTGCTTTATTTTTTTTTTAATTAATTTTATTTTATTTTTGTAAAGCCCTGACAAAAGTGTGAATATATGCAATTAGCATACTTACACTTACAACTTAAAACAACTACAGCAAAAGCATGACTTGAAGTAAAAAGTAAAACACAATGCTATTGCCAGCATGAGTTTGTTCTGTACTCACTGAGCGATGAAGTGACAGAAGCTCCTGCACCAGTGCTCCGGCTGGCGGAGGGTAGGAGACGGGTTCCTGCAGATAAAACACAAAGACACACGACACTTGAATGAGATCGCACTGGCCACATTCAGGGAGGGTAAATAAATTACAAAGCTAAAGGGACAACTGTGTTTGTTCAGAACAAATGTCGGTTAACATTCATCTCCCTACAACAAGAAAAGTAGAAAACACAACTGCTTCATTCAGGTACAGACCTGTGCAGCTATTCTAGAAATCAAATACTGCAGTTTACTCTAAAATCAATATGTTCTCTTACCCTCTCTTTATATTGTCATCATCAAAATCTTCCTAAACTTTCTTATATTAAAGTGCCCCTACTATGGATTTTTGAGAATGATCTTTCATGCAGTGTGTAACACAGCTCTAAGTGAATGAAAACATCCTGCAAAGTTTTAAATCTGAAAGTGCA
>JAUCMR010000081.1:489052-514780 GCA_032357425.1 Enteromius argenteus
AAGTCAGATTTTGGTGACACTTCCTGAAAATGCTCAAGACAGCACTATATACTATTTGCACAGCCATTTGAAAACTAGAGTAAAGTTAGACATTACTGTATGTAGTGAGGTATCTGAGTCCAAGACACTGAATATGTATGTTTCACATTTTTACTGCATATGCTCTTTGCAATTCTAATTTACAGTATTCAAAGCAATGTGCAAACGATTCAATTCAGAAGACATTTTCAGGAATTTTTTATTTTTTTTTCAAATTAGTTTGACAGATTTTGACAACTAGTTCAACATTTTTGTTTGTTCTCTTGGGTTGAAAAACAAACTCATTCACTGGAAATTCACTTCATTCATTTTGACATCATGACACACACACACATTCGTTTCTGTGAATTCTGTGAATGGGAACTTTCTATAGAATTCTAATTCTTTATTATTGACCGAACAATATTTTTATCCCCTAACCCAACCCTAACCACAAACCTACCCCTTACAGCAAATCTGTTTGCATTCTTACACTTTCACATATACATCATTTAATAGTTTTCTTTCCTCATAGTTTTCTCATGATGATAATAATTTACATAGACTTTCATTTAGCCAAATGCTTTTTTTCAGTTCTCTAACTTTAGTCGTAGCCCTAACCTACTTTTGTGTGTACTATAAATGTTGATTAACAGTCATCTAATGTCACTGTACTCTGTTCCGTAAGAGCAGTTGGTAAAAGCACAGCCTCGGACGGACACACAAACATGACTCCAACAGAAACGCTGTAGCTACACCAGCTTCAGATGATGAATGACACGGTAGACATTTTGTCAATACTAATCTGCCACATACAAAAGACTCCACAACTCCTCAACCTCCCAGTGGCTGGCCATACAGATAAAATTATTTGTAGAGTGAAAATGAAGGCAAAGAACTGCCAACAGTCAAACTAAAAATAAAAAAATAAAAAAAACTAGTCGTAACAATATGGAAGCGTGATGATACTGTATTGTTTTACAGTATACATGTTTCCATACATGCTACACAGCCATTGATTCATTTGCCAATGTGGTAAAAATAGACCAAATGTGACTAACATGACTTTCTATGTAGTTCAAGTCCAGCTTGTTTTGTGTTTTTTAGCAATGGTTAAGCCAGTTAATAGGCCTAATAGAAACCAAATAGATTATAAATATAGCGTGAATGCTATTCATTAATATTTATCTCGCAGTTGGCTAATGCACTACTTAACAGTTCATAACAGAAATATACAATAAATGTTTTACTTTTAAATCAAGCTGAAGTTGAAAATCTATGTGACTAGAGAAGTGTACTTAATTGTACTGCATATGCACTTCAAATCTTAAAAGTACAGTAAATTAAAAACTGTACTAGCAGATGAAGTAATTTAAAGAAAGTACACTATAATACACTTAAGCGCACTTTTAAAAGGTATATATATAGATATTTTAGATGAAAACCGGGATGTTTGAAATTGTCCCATTGACTTCCAAGTAACAAACACTGTCAAGGTGCAGAGAAGTATGAAATACATCGTCAGAAAACCATCTGCCATCAGTGGTTCAACCGTAACCTTATAAAGCGATGAGAACACTTTTTGTATGCAAAGAAAAAAAAAAACTTTATTCAATAATTTGTTTTCTCACTGCATCATTGTAGCACCATTTTGAAGAATATACACAAGATGCAAACTCCAATATGTACACTCTTCTGTCATCTGTGACCAACCTGATCTAACGGCAATTTGTACATATTTTACGAGGTGGCTAATTCATACAAATTCGTACGACCTCACTCATACAAATTCATATGATTTCTTCTAAATCGTATGTATTTTACGAGTTTCCAATTCGTAAGAATTTGTATGAATGACTTAAACCTAACCCCACCCCTAAACCTAACCATCACAGGGTTTTAGACAATTCGTACAAAATCGTACGAGTGAGGTCGAATTTGGGACCTTGTATGAATTGGTCGTGAGACTGTGTTGGCTGTGACACAGCGCATCCTTGTGGCGTTCAGCGAATATTCTCCAAAATGGTGCTATAGTCACGCAGAGTGGCACAGAGGAGACAAATTATTGAATAAAGTCTTTATTTTCTTTGCATTCAAAATGTATTCTCGTTGGTTCATAACATTTAGACCACATGTCCACCAAAGCGTTTTTTTGTCAGCTGAAAACGCCAGGTGCTCTGCTGAAAATGGTTGGCTGTGGTTCTTTTTTCTGTTGAGACACTGTGGTTGCTGTGATAAGCAATATCCACTGAAGTAATGACAGAGGCTTTGCGAATTAAATGTTTCTCCAAACATTATAATATTAACATTTCATAATATTATGAAAGAAAAAAAATTCTTGGAGACAAGCAAGATTAACTTCTCCACTGGCGCTCCCATTGAGAACAACTAAAAAAACACGGCAGCAGCAAGAAAAAACACTTTGGTCGACACGAGGCCTTAGATTGAACCACTGATGGCAGATCAAGTATTCAGATGATGTCTTTCATACTTTTCCAGAACTTGAAAGTGTTCATTACTTGCCAGCCAATTGGATAATCACAAGTCTCCCAGTTTTCATCCAAAATATCTTAAACTGTGTTCTGAAGATGAACAAATCTTCTATAGGTTTTGAACGACAAGGGGATAAGTAATTACTGACAAAAAAATTAATTTGGGGTGGAGTATGCCTTTAAGTATATTCTTTTAAAAATAGCTACTCTTGCTAAAGTGCTCTTCTTTCACAAGGGCAATAACTCTGGAATAGCAGGAAAAATTTGCGGGCAAAATCCAGTCATTTCAATTGTGAATTCGGGTATTTTGTGTGAAAATGAAGAAATTCAAGTTGTTCATGCAAACCCACTGTGCTGACCAACAGATGGTTAGGTGCAGGGGATTAAATACACCACAGCTAGCTCAGGTTTTAGGTTTAGCCTTAATTACAAACCCAGGAGTCCTTGTACTGTATGTGTCAGTGAGAAAAGTGTGTTAGCTTGAGCTGCAATAATGGCATTCAGGTTGGGAATTGTGCAGCCTTGTGTATGAACAGCTCATGTCCTTCATCAGGAGTCAAACATTTGGCGCTGACAGGCTGCGATCGCTCCACGCTCCTCGTAATCTCTCCGTCTGAGAGCGGGCTGATGGTGGGAACGCCAGCCCGGACAGATGACATGTTAACAGAATCATTTCACGCTCCAGTGCACACACCAGCACTGATTTGTTCACCCGCTGCCGTACTAAAGGTCCCACGCATCTGATTTATGCGCCCCGGCCCAAATATCTAATTTCATTTGAAAAAAAAAAAAAGAAAGAAAAGGAAGGTAGAAGCAAGAGATAGAGGGGGAGAGACAGGTGGGTGAAAAAGTAGAGGGAGCACATCGTTTTAAAGCACGTCATGACCGTGTAGATACTATACATGATTATTGCACTCAGGCATAAACTACAAGACAAATGGGCTGGCAAAGGCAAGCGCACAGCATTCTAACATTATCATTTCTCATATCCAGCATTCATAATCGAAACATCAAGAGGCATTAAAGCACCTTTATGCTACCCAGGCTCTCTTAAAATACGTGCTTCAACACTCTTATGGATAAAGGTGCTTCACGATGATATTGAAGAAGCTTTTTTGTTTAAATGGTTCCATAAAGAACATTCTGTTTCACAAAAGGTTCTTTGTGGCGAAAGAAGGTTCTTCAGATTAAAGAGATGGTTCTTTAAAGAACCTTTGACTGAATGGTTTTTTGTGGAACCAAAAATGGTTCTTCTATGGCATCGCTGTGAAGAACCTTTTAAGTAGGTTCATTTTTAAGAGTATTCTGCAAAAAAAAAATTACCCAAACATATGCATTGCTTCAACTTCCTGCTAAAATAAACACTAGAGGCAGTAACGCTCAAAAGTGTTAAACCGCCAAAAAGAGCTAGTGCAAGATATACATTTAATTTTTTAATTTTTTGAAAATGACTGATCATTTCACTAGATAAGACTCTTATTCCTCGGCTGGGATCATGTAAAGCCCTTTGAAGCTGCAGTTTGGACCTTCAACCCATTGGCCACCATGCCCATTATATGGAGAAAAATCCTGGAATGTTTTTCTCAAAAACTGAAGAAAAGGAAAGACATGAATATCTTGGATGGCATGGGGGTTGAGTAAGTAATCAGGAAATCAGGAGCGAACTGATCTTTTAATTTTTATTAATTTTTATTATTACGTAATTACGTCAGTAGCATTTCACTTTTTTCTCTTTTGAAAAGTAGGCATTATTCAGCATAATGTATAACACTTAATGTGCACTAAGCAGTAAGCAAGTATTCTATGTCATTGAGTTACGAAGCCTCTCTCTAAGAGTGAGCAAACGGCTGTGGAGTCAGTGTCCCGACCACGATCCCCTGCAGGCCTGGAGAGGGGCAGATAACATGAGCGTCAGCCTCATCTAAATGACAATAGGGAAGGGAGGGTGGCTCATCACAAATGCAAATTGCAATCAAAGGACATAACCGCAATGCATTCTGGGTGATAACAGTGCGATCATAAAGATGGCAAAAGGTCAGATTCTCATCAAAACAGAGTATTGAGATACCTCCGATTCTGTGACGATAAATGAGGGTGAACTGAGAAGTCACCAGGCATGACAAAAAGCCCTGTGAAATATTAAACAGGGTAAAGCACCAATATGCCAATAAAGTTATTTAAAAATATGTGGTATTGATTCGCAAAATTGGACTTTGCCATGTATATGCTACACCATGGGTATTATTTATAGTTATAGTTATGATTATAGAGGTAGACGAGTATCATATGCACACCAACAATTTTTGTTTCATATACACACGAAAACTGCGTTTTATATGCATGCCAAACATGTGCGTACGGCAAAGTCCATTTTTGTGTATCAATAACACAATTTTTAGTTTTTATTGATGTAATATTTATGCACATTTTCATGAGACTGGGCTGAACACTGACAACACAAAGCTTCAGTTGAGTCAGGATAGGTCTTTTACTAAAAACTAATCTCTAAAAGAAATATTCACAGTATTAATAATACAACCAGCTCATCAAACCAAACGTTTTGAAATGTTAAGCCCCTTACCATAACATGATACCGCGTCATGGCGCTATGACATCAAAACAATAAAACACATTACAAACGAGGCATTTATTGCATCCGGTGAAGACATAATTACTGATTATTATGACTTAGTTCTGTTTTTACACGATGCGTTGCATAGTGCCTCGTAAATAAAACACCATGTCTGCATTTGTGATCGGAGAAATGACAAACAACAAGCACTACCCTTCACTGCTCAAAACTCACGTTTGAATAGTAAGTAGCAGGTTCTTTTAATAAGAAAACGTAACTTACTTAAAGGTTGTGAGTCAGAAGTACCAGACTGTTAGACTTGCTCCAGCTAGCATAGGCTGCTCCCGGGTTCAGGAAATAGTCCTCTGTAAATGCGTTGAACACACTCTAATATGTGTCATGAACTGTTGTAAATACAACGTAACCACTCATTGTGTCCTCTTTTGGAAGAACAAAGAAGTTTCACTTTCACAACGACACAGCGCATCCAGCACATGGCCTTCTTTCTTTGCGTAAACATTTGGGCAGTGTTATGAAAGCACGAGTTTAAACAAGCTGTTTTAGGTGTGTACAAGTCATACATTTTATAAAGAATACCTCTTTGGCTTTGAGACTTTAATCTTTGAAACTTTACAGATCTTCTTTACGCCCCAAGAGCTTGTACACTCTAAAGAGAAGGGGAAATTTGAAATCCCATCATATGACCCCTTTAAGCAAAAACAGCCATGCTGCATCCAAAATCGCATACCTTCCTACAGTAGGCAAGAAACAATGTTCAAATTCACTGTACTCATACAGTAGGCATGAAATCTCCTCATGACCTACTATTCTAAAATGCACATTCAATTAACACTTTACCATCCCACGACCACAGAAAACATTAGGATATTAATTAAAAATCATGTTCCATGAAGATATTTTGTAAATTTCCTACCGCAAATATATCAAAACTTACTTTTGGTTAGTTATATGCATTGATAAGGACTTCATTTGGACAAATTTAAAGGCATGTTTGATATTTAGATTTTCTGCACCCTCAAATTCCAGATTTTCAAATACTTGTCCAAATAATACCCTATCCAAACAAATTATATATCAATGGAAAGCTTAAGGTCACTCTCTGATTCAAGTGTTTTCATTGGTTGCTTGATTTTTCAATCTGCTCTCAGTGAGTGACGTCACTCTCAGTCAGCGCGTCATGGTGAATGAGGAGTATGAGGTATTTCCTATCTGTCCTTCTCTCTTTTGCTCTATTCTCATTCCCGTTTTCCAATTTTCCTCAATCTCTCCTGTCTATCTCCATTTCCATCTGTTCCTCCCTCTATTTCCTCCCGCTGGCTCCCGAGCAGACTGTAGTGAGTGTGGTGTGAGTATGGCTCCCCCAGCTGTCTCACCGTGGTATTTTGAAGAGTGCTTTGACCGGGTGCATCTCGGCCAGGGGAGGGTCTCCGTCTGCCAGCTCTATGGCAGTGATGCCCAGAGACCACACATCACAGCGAGCATCGTACGAGTAGTCATACTGCTGCTCACACGCTATCACCTGCACACAGAGAAACACGCACACCATCATCTACACTGACAACAGCAAACAAATGAAAATAAAATAAGATGAGATCTCAAGTGTTCTCAGATCTGTCAAGATACTAGAGTATGCTATCAATAGTAAGTGAGCTTAATATGAGTTCAAACATTTTTTATTAAATTTTATTAGGAGTTATGCAACCTATATTAATTAGCTCTGTTGACTCATTTGTGTCTAAAGAAATTTTAGTAAAAGCCTCTCATTCTCACAAGAAATTGATAACTTCAGGATATTTAAACTGAATAGACTCCAGTTCTAGCTAAAGTAATTTTAAATATTAGAGGGATTCAAATCAGTTGTATTATTATTATTATTATATGGTTTAAAATGATTAAATAAGTTCATTTAAGCAGCATGTAAATTTAGCCGAATAATTTTCCAAATTAAACTAATTTTATTTCAGCTCCAGTTAACAAATATATGTTATATTTACTGTACTGTAACAATCACAACAATTATGTTGTTCTGCAGCATTAAATCAGTCTGTCAGAAACACCGTGGCCAATTGGCATATTGCAGAGCGTTTAATTTAGACTGTATTTTAATTGGCCCTGAGGGGCCTCCCCCACTGGCCCCATCACCTCGCTTTATTTCACTCTCACAGAGCAGCGCTCAGCTATTAACCTTCACACTAATGCAAATGGTATACAAAAAAGCACACTAAGCATTACGATACACATTTTTCACAGAAACATCTACTCACAGGTTAAAGGAACAGATTGTTTCAGTGAGTACAGTACATCAAAAAGGGTGCAAAAGTGCATATTAGAAATAAAATAATCAACATAGGCTTACTGGAAAATGTATATAACTTTACAGTGCATTCTCATAGTTTCAGAACAGAGCTGGGTGATAATATAGTTTATATTTTAAGATGATATAAACATTTATGCAGTTGAGATTTACTATCTATTATTTATCTTTTTATGTGAGTATAGCGTATATATACTGTATATAAACTGCAGTTTCCAGCTGAAATGAACACTAGTGGCAGTAAAACGTTAACAATTTTTATTAATTTCTTTATAAATTAAGATTATAGAGGCAGATTATTCATTATTAAATACTTATTTTATGTAACAAATGTTATGTGACATTTGCATCACATAACCAGCTCCATATTTATGGCCAGCCCAACCTCACAGCAATTTGTACATATTTTACGAGGTGGCTAATTCTTAAAAATTCATATGATGTCACTCCTACAAATTCATACGATACGATTTTTGCTAAAATAAGTACGTATTTTACGAGTTGCCAATTCATATGAATTCCTACGAATGACCTACACCTAACCTACCAGTCACTGGGGTTTTAGACAAATTAAAAAATTTGCAAGAATTAGCGGCCTCATAAAATACGTACGAATTGGTCATGAGACTGTGTTGGTATGGCTGATGTAGTAAACATGCTCGGTAGCTCACCTGATAGAGCGCTGCACTTGAGAAGAATTGCAATAAATAAGCTGCAAATCTTAGAGATTAGTGGTGTCAAACTCCATTCCTGGAGGGCCACAGCCCTGCAGAGTTTAGCTCCAACCCTGCTCCAACACACATACCATGTGGTTGACAAATAAGCCTTAATGACTTAATTAGCTGGATCAGGTGTGTTTAATTAGTGCAGGGCTGTGGCCCTACAGGAACAGAGTTTGGCACCCCTGTTGTAGATGCAAGCTAAAATAACATAGTTGCTTTAAATATGTCTTTATCTGGGTTAGGTTTAGGGGAGAGTTTATGGTAAGTGGAATGTTATTTTCAAACACGATTAACCTGAGTGATTAGCAGCACTCACCAGGTATTTTATTTCCAAACTGCCACAATACATACAACAACCAATGGAAATGTTAGGCAGTGGAAATGCACATGCAGTTTTGCACGTCAAATGAGCCTCAGTTAAAAACTAATACATTTAAATAGGTTTATTCTGAAAGGAAAGATTAAAGATGAATTTCCCCAATTTGAATGCAAAAAAGAAAGAAATGTGTTTTTAAAAAGTCCTGGCTGTTGATTGCTCATCACATGATTGCTTTCTTTGGGGACCAGTCTGAACATTTAAGTTCTTATTTATTTATAATATTCCGTTTCTGTCATGGTTCTTAATGGTTCTTCCCGCTAAAATACATAACATGTTTAAATAGAATTCACTTTGAAGTCACTTTCATTGTGCAGAACAGACCAGCCAGAACTTTCAGCTAAACTCTGAACTATTTAATTTTTCAGTGACATGATGGTGAACGATTTGTACAGAACTTTCATTTTTGTGTGATCCACCCATTTAAGTATTAACTGTTTTGTACTGTATCAAAGAAAGAGGTAGTTGGTGACTAGAAAGAGATGGAAAGGGAGAAATAAAGAGTTTTGTATGACAGGACCTCTGGAGCCATCCAGAACGGGGTTCCCACTGATGTGTTTCGGCGTAGACGGGCACTCGTGAGCTGAGCTGAGACGCCTGCAAGAAATCAAAGACATAGCGTGTCAGAATCATAGCTTAACAGGCTATTTTTTTTTTCTCTATTTTCCTTGAATGTGTTTTTTTTTACTGAAATTTATAAACATCTGTGATAATAAACAACAAAACAAATTTCTGAAGTAGGACCAAATAACAGCTCTATGGATTCAGACATTTAGAAGGAGGCAAATGATGTGAGGTGACATTAGGGCAGAGAGCAGCATTCATCAGCATTACGTGATGAGGGCATTTTGCTTCACAGCAGGATCCACTTCTTTCTCACATGCACACGGGACAAACACGCCTCAGGCAGAATCAGTCACACCACACACCCTCCTTTCCCCCTCACACACACACACACACACACACACACTTTCCACACAGAACACCATTTAACCTCACTCACACCCGGTGTGTTTGATAAAGCACACAGATGCCTAAACAGCTCCACCTCAGTTTAGTGGCATTTAATTTGCTGATAACTCATGAAACATGGTACAGCATTAGCATACTGCTTGTTTTATTATGCATTCAATGATAATATATGATGTGTATCTGCATAAAAATAATATCATGTACAGTCAACAAATTAATTGCTAGTAAACTGAGACAGTGCACATATGATGTTTTACACTCTTCTTATACAAGTTATTGGTTAGAAGTATTGTGAAAAAGGAGTGAGGTTAAATGGTGTTACTTTTAAAGCCTTTGTTGTGGTTTAATTTGTTATTAAATGTTACAATTAAAGTTAATACATTTTAATTGTAGGCTACTAAATTGCAACTTCATGATTGCACATGTTTATACAATTCTTTTTGTATTTACATATTTTAGTACATTGAAATGACCTTACAGCATATTTTAGTGTACTATAAATACTTTTCAGTACATTCAGTGGGATACTACAAACATATGTCAAATACAATAGAACAAATTATGTAATTAATATATATATATATATATATATATATATATATATATATATATTATAAGATGAACTAAAGTTCAGCTAATTTCATTTAATGTAAATTTAAAATATAATTGCAATCAATGTGTGCACAAGTACATTCAATTCAGACTGAATTTTAAAGTATATTCTTTAAAGTACATATGTATGCTAAAGTGTACTTCCCTTTCACAAATGATTGGAGACTTTCATATGATGTTAGCATTACTACACTGTTTAAGATACGTTCAGCAATAATTACATACTGTAAAACCAGCTTATGTCTATAAAATACATAATTTCCTTTCAAAAACTAAAGCTAAAGCTGATCCAAATTAACTTTTTGATGTTTTTGTTGTTTCTTTTCAAGGGATGATCAGATCAGTGAGCAATTACAGTTTAGTTTCAGTGTCTTTTGAGTGTCCCATGAAAAGAACAATTCACAAATGAAAATTCTTTCCTTCTTTCATCTCACTCCAAATTAGTATGTTGTCTGTTCTGGAGCTTGACAAACATTGTCACTTGAATGAAACAGCAGTAGCCATTACCGAAGTCCACCAGTTTGACTCCACCGTCTGTGGTGAGGAGGATGTTGTTGCCCTTCACATCACGGTGGATTATTCTGTTGTTGTGAAGATGCTGGAGACCCTGAAAATCAAGCAAGAGAAACTTGAGTCAATAAGTGGAGACTGAAGGCCAGACTCAAGTCTACAGCTGGACACCCTCTGTCTTCCCTCACTATCACGGCCCAAAATAACTACTCTGGCACAGTCGGAGAGCTGAGGCAGCTTTTCCTGTGCTGGGGTGAGCAGATTACTTCAGTCTGTGTATGTGTGTGTGTGTGTGTGTGTGTATGTACTGTATCTCACCAGAAGTGCTCCATACAGGATGTAGGAGATGATGGGCTCCTCAAGACGTTTTCCCCTCATCAGCAAACCCTTTATCAGGTCAGTTACTGAACCCCCATTACACAACTAACAGAGAGAAATGCCAGACGGAGAGGGAAAGTAATGAGGAAAGGGAGAGAGAAAAGAACGATAGATGCAGTTACAGAGAAGAGGGCAACCAAACAACAGAAACTACTTTAGGAAGGACTAAGCACTTTTTGGGAGTCATAAAATAACAAAACTCACCACACAGCATTTTTATTCAGAGGTACTCTTTTCAGTAATAATATCATAATATCAGACACAATATTTTGCATATGTATTAAATAGTTAAGCTAAAGAGAATTCTGTCATCTTTTATTCAGCTTCAGTCTTCCTTTCTTTGGTAGAACATTAAATAATATACAGTATATTATATATAATATTTCTAATATATATATATCTGTGTAAGGAATGGTTCAAAATATCAGTTGTTATTCATTGCAAATCTAACCATCTTCCATACCTTTTGCTTGGGTTTACCTGTACTTAAATGACACTTAAAAGCTGTTGAAAGATTTTCAGTGAACTTCAATTTCAGACATTTTTCAGGAGCTAAATTTTAATCAACTGACAAAACTAAATATCTACAGCACTGGATCTGAGCGAATTATTAAATCTGGATGTGGATAACGCAAATAAAATGCAAAACCAAGCATTTATAAAGAAATGTACCTCCAAAACAAGCCATAGCTGCCCTCCAGAGAGCTCATCTGTTTTGTAGAACATGCCAAAGAACTTCACCACATTGGGATGATTGGACAGCGAACGCAGGATGTTGTACTCGGCTTCAATCTCCTCATCCACATCCTGACACAATCATTAGCACAACTGCATTAATCCTATATGTTAGTACACAACACAGCACCTTAATTTGCATTTGTTGTGTGTAATGACATGGTGTTCTTATGAGATAATCTGACTAACTACATGGACTGTCCTTGACTGAACCTGGAAGTAATTGAATATTGCTGCTGATTAAAAAAAAAAAAAAAATGCTATCATATACAGTACATAGACAACATGTCAGAATGTATTATAACAATGAAAAGGATGCAAAAAGCTTTCATGCATGTGCTTGTATGACCGGCAGCAGGGTAGTCCATGGGCACAATGAAGGCAGCCATGCATGTACTGTGCAGCAGGGGGTTATGGGGGATCAAGCAGCACTAATGACATTACTCTACATGGGGAATATCAGCATTAGGCATAAAAATGAAACATCCTGACAAGTTTTCCAAAAATCAATAGCTCTATATTATGAAAATATCTGTGGGGAAATTTAGGAAGAATATCTACTTACTCTGTTAGTGTGACTGGGATTCTGAGACAAGCCAGAGGACAAGAGGGGAAGAAACGTATTTAAAGATGTTTTTCTTTTTTTCATTGGCTTTTAAATAATTGGAAACACTGTTAAGAGTCTTAAATCCGAAGTAAACTTGACTAGAGAACAAAGACAACGGTTACATTTTCAGCATGTTTCAAATTCATTATTGAATAGTAATGTCACACTGCCCCCTTTTAAATCTATTGGGTCTACCTTATAACGAGTAAGGTTCTCAAAGAGGGGAGAAAAATAAAATAGGGTAAAATCATGGAATTAGTGTTTTCCATGTGTTCACTTCGGGATGAGGAGACAACTGCAAATCACTGAACACAGAAGAGATGCCACAAATGAAGAAAATCTCAGAAGGCCCCCCAATGACTCACATTAATGGGATCCAAAACTTTCACGGCTGCTTGACTTCCATCTTTCTTACTGATGACCTTGTAGACCTTGCCATAGGTTCCTTTCCCAATTGTTTCCACAATGTCCCAATCAGAAGATGGATCTGCCAGCGACTCCAGACCGATCATGCTTGACTTGTAGGGATACAGTCCATAGAAAGACCTCCTGAACATAACAAGTATTTTACATCATAGATTTAACTTAATTTCTTTATATATTTTTGCATTGTTAAAAGACATATTTGAGATGAATTATGCTTCTAATGATGTAAAAAAAAAAAAAAAAAATATATATATATATATATATATAGTTCAGTGCCATTTTCCATATAATGAAAATAAAAGTTTCAGCCAGTTGATGTCATGCTGCAAAAAATAAAAAAAGACATATTGTGTAATGTTTCACATCTTTTAAAGTCAATAGATTTGTGAGATTTGTTAGTTTCATGATTTCTCATATGCAGCAGGTCTCATTAGCATTCACGATACAAAATCAAAACAAAACATTCTTTGCTATTGTTGTTCTTGTTTGTTTTCATAATAGCACAAAATTAAAAACCGCTCTTACAGAACATCAGAGGGAAGATTTTAGGTAAGAGTTTTAGTCTGCTCCTCACATAAAGCTACTATATGGCTTCAGAAGAGTCTTGATATAAAACTTATATTAAACTTTTATGGGGCTCTTTTGTCATTTTTGTAGCTTGACAGTCCCTGACACAGTGAACATTTATCATTCTTTATTTGATAGGGTGAATTTCATTCAGGTTTTGGAACTACATGTGGGCTGAGAAAATACGATGATCGAATTTTCATTTTTTGGCTGAACTCATCCCTCTAAATTTGTTTTTGTGGTCACTACATAATTGTTATCCTTTATGTTTTATTATATGTTACCATTAACTGTTTTACATTAAGTTCATGCCTTTCAAAATCTAAATATAATCTCTATCCTTATGTCAAAACAAACTAATGCTGCATCAAATCACACTCACAATTTAACACAGGATTAACAAAAAAAAAAAGAAAAACCTACGATTATGATTTTGGTTTGACCTTGACAAAATATCAGGTAGCAATTCTTTCTCAAGTAAGTACATTGAAGGTTCAGACAAAATCATGCTGTCAAAGTCATGCTGAAATGCTGATGTGTTGTAATGTGTTGTCAGATTTTTCAATTTCTTATCAGTCTTTCTGTCTTTGCTGTGGTCTGTATGTCTTTTGTTGCATAAAAATGCAACATATCACATAGCGAGAAGCATATAAAACAAAAAAGCACCTAAAAGCGAGCCTTGCAGTACACCATTCTTGTTATTAATATTTTTGTTTAAAGTTTGTGTGCTACGCAAAGCTTGTTACGCAAACACAGTGGTAGTGATCTGACAGGTAGGATCTAAACACATTTATTCACAAACAAATCAAGAACATCACAAGACAGAAAAAGATACTATGATCACAAGAGTGTAAGTACTTACATAGAGAACAAGACTTCTCTTTGACTCATTCCCTTTAACGGCAAACACTCAAGAACCCACTAATAGTCTCAAATTCACAAAATGTCATCATAGAGCTCCGGCCAAGACAGAACAAACGCTATAATATTATTGTAAAAGAAAAGAAAAAAGGTCTATAAGTATTTTCTAAGCAAGAGAGCTGCCTTTGTCTCGCTGGCACATAGGAGTATTAGTTGATGGATTCAGATACCACTTTCCTGTCACTGCGCTCTAAGAAGTCACAATCAGCTCACCGTGATTGGATTTAACAGAGATTAACTCTGTCATGTACCTCAGGACTACTACTCTCTCATTTATCATTTAGAGTCGAGATGTCCAAAACTTTCCCTCCTGATTACATTCCTGAGCGTAATCTACAGAGGTATAGAGAGAGATACCACAGACAGGGACCTTAATATCAGGGGACCGATGTCTGTCCTCACTGCAGGGTGATGATAAACGAGGCCCAAAATGTGTTCTGATTCTCAGGTTTAGTTCAGAACAGAGGAATGGATTCAGTGCCAAAATACCATCGCAAACAAATTAAGAGTATATGCAATAACATAAAGTAGACTACAAGCAAGCATAATGGTGTTGTGCTCATTTAATGATTCTTACCAATCATCTACACATTGCAGAATATTTTTAGATGCATGCATTTCATATTCACCTTCACAAGACTTTTTTTTTTTTTTGGCTAATGCTAATGGCTCTACCGAGTCTAATGTATCAGAGACATGTGATGAATTTTGCCACTCATTCAGACTCCTGAGGGAGGGAAGCATTTATTTTGAGGTCACGTTGAAGTGGAAAAGGTAAATGGTGTTCTTCCTGTGGGGCTCTGAGCCGCGCACACACAGAAGTATGAATAGCATGAGCGATTAGAGCGATGGATGCTTCGACGGTGCCATGTGAGATGGATATTTCATACCTCTCATCTATTTTCTGGAAAGGTAGAGAGCACAGCTGAATTTTGACTAATGTCATTTTTTAGGAAGAAACACATTTGCCACACAAGGACAACAGAACAGACTTCAATCTTATAATAATTTCAATACTATGTTTTATTTGTACTGTTCAATTTTCAATTAAAATGTCTTTTTAAATCACAGTTGAATTTACTTTTGAAATTCATTTGAATTGAGGCTGCAAAATAATTAATGCACTAATAATCAAAATGATCAGAATTATTATCAGTTATGGTAATCCTAATGACTAATTTAAACTATTTAATAATTTAAGTCAAAAGTCAAAGTTTGGAATCATTTCTTTTGTTTGCTAGATTATTTAGTCTCTTGTGCTCATCATAGTTTTGAAAAATTATTACAATTTAAATGTTTTCTTTTTAAAAAACAAAAATAATTATATATTCCAGTCTGTCTGGAATGACATGAAGTAACAGAACAAACTGAGACAGACTAAATCCAGAAGAACTGTGCCAATGTCTCCAAGATGAAAAAAAAAAACCTACCTGCAAAGCTACAGTACTGTTCAAAATTTGTGTAAAAATGCGAAAATTTGGTAAAATGAGGATGCATTCAAAAAATAATGCCATAAACAGGTTTAATTTATCAATTAACTTCTATTAACTAAATCAAACAAATATTTGGTTTTACAGCTTTTGGTAAAACAGCTTCTGTTCCGAGGTACACTTGTAAATTCAGAGAGCTTATGAGACTTCTTTCAAAAACATGAATTATTCTGAACGTTTGACTGGTAGTGTAGTTCAATATTTAAGTGGAAAGCTGCTTATTTTTCAAGAATCCTACAGTCTACCTCAACGACAATTTCATTTCACTATCATTTAGTTCAATACAGTTTCCAGATTAGCATCCTGCTGAAAGCTCCGTTTATTTTCACACTCATGAATCGAAAGAAAGACATTCCTAACTTCAGAAATTTGTCCAACACTGTAATATTACAACGCAGCAGAAAACACACCCCATGTTCATTAACTGAATGCTGCTTTGAAGTTTTATATCATATAGTTTGACCAAAAAGACAGCAGTGATCAGCAGTGAGATGTTTGTAAGTCAGCATGGATGGTTTAATAATGCTGCCCAAACGTGTTTAGAGTCACTGAAGCATCTGTCAGTGTAAGAGTTGAATTGCCTGTCGGTATCATCTGATCTGCTCTTCTCCAGATTAACTTTCACCATCTCTGACAGCTCCTCACCTCTCCACACAGACAGACAGCCACAACTCATTTAACTCATATATACTTCAGACTGCTAAATTACAGAGTAGCACTCAACACTTACATCTCATATTTAATAATCACATGCTTTCAAAGACTGAAAAAAACCCTAAATAAATTAAATCCTTCAGCAGATCTTTTGTTTATATTAATATTATTCGCCACTGCAGCCTTCACATATGCACAGTCATGCAAAACTTTATTACATTACCATAATCATAACTCTCCCCTCAGATACCACATTCAAACCCAGTACAAAAGATCAGCGATATCAATGTAATAAAACAAGCGATTCCAACAGGTTTTCTCTTCATATTCAAAAGTGCAGGGAAAAAGTTTTCATGATCGCTTGATAATATACATAATTATGAATAATAAATATGCAAATCCATCTGAAATAATAAAAATAACAAAGAACATACCTGTTTGATAGACCTTCCTAACAAGTTGCTGTATGTATGTATGTGAGGGTTTGTCAATGCTACAAGCCTAAATCATTCTAATCAGCCTCTCTGAATTATTCATTAGGTTGTAATGTGTAATATGATCTTGTTTTAAATATTCATTAGACAGATGGAACTAGTCATAAAAGAGCTTTATATGGAAGACATGCAGTTCTACAAACACTACCAGGTGAGGAGGAGGGAACTGTTTATGAATTGTGTCGGTCATGTGACTCAAACAACTCCCATAATATTTTGATATGCAGAAACAGCTTACATTCACAGATTATGTGTTCACAGGTAACAGGTGATGACTTCTTGAGTCCATTCACTCAGTAATAATACCTGATTATTTGAATATAGAAGGATTGTTAATAATTATATGAGCTGAATGCCATAAACTATGAGACAGAATAGATAACCTATACATGTTTCAATACAAAGCTCCCTCAGACAGGCTCAGAAATATAAAAACAGGATTTAAACCTTTATGGTCGCAGAAAAAACAAGTGTAAATGTGTTTAAATGTACAAACAGAAAGATGCAAGCTCTTTGTGTGTTAGCCTGAGGTGGTAATGCTACGATCATGAACAGAGACTGTGTTGCTATGGCTCATATTCTCCTGAGAACAGGAGACCAGCGAAGCAGGACCTGAGTGAAAAAAAACAGACTCTTATTCTCTCCTAGTGCATGTGCCAGTCTAACATCTGTCCAAATACACACAGATCATATTCTCTCTTCACAATACACTGCCTAAATAGTCATCGTATTATAAAGTATTAAGCCTACTGTATAATATTCGATGTGTGCATTGAATGAAAATGAAAGACCTGTTGTAATTTTCTTCCTGTCATCATTTTCAATCAATTAAGTTCAAGGCCTTTTTAATATTTTGCACTTGTGTGTATGTGTGTTTATTGATTTTTATGAAACATAAAATGTATTTCAAGAGAAACATTTGTCTAACTTATTACGCATGCACCATTTTTAGAAAAAAAATAATGTGAGTATCAAATATGATCATCAGGCTTGTTTAGTTGAAACAACTTAACTTAGATCATAAAACTAAGTAAAACTAACTTTAAAGCTAACTTTTAATATCTTACTAAGACATATTATTGGAGATATAGATATATGAGATACGTTATAGAGAGATATCATGTACTTAAGAAATCTGTTATACTGTTAAATATTTTGTCCATATGAATAACAACAGCAGCACCAAATTGCATACTTTTCCTCTGAATGTACTTTAGGAAAATAGGAAAAATACCTATGTTTATTTATTCTAACTTCTAATTTACTTTTAATAATTTTATGTTATATAATTTATATAATGCTACTGCTCAAAACACTTGGGTGTGGGGGGCTTGTCATACACTATCAAAACATTTATTAAATATTGATTTAGGTTACTGATACTTCATGTGTGTAAACTAGTGGAGAAAAAAAAACCCTCATGTATGAAATATGACAACAAAAAACAAATGCACATTTTCAATATACTATTCCATGACAAATATAGGTGATTTACCAAAAAAATAGGATGTTTAATAAAATGTATGACTGTTATAGTGCCAACTGTGGTTACGTGTTTTGAGTTTTTGTTTAGGCTTTGTAGGCTTTTGGATATATTTGGTCAGGCCCCTTTTCTAAACGACCCCGTTATAGCATCCCAAAGGGTACATTTCAACATGTTTTTTATAAATATTGACCTCGAGAGTCCAAAATATTGCACTGCGATATTTTTTTTCCTAGAGTGAGCGCAAATTCTAGGAATAGTTTGCAAAAGTAGGTTTTTCACATTATTTTAAAAATTATTTAAAAATGGTTTGATTCAACAGCAGTGCTTCTAGCAGCAAAGTTACTCAGAACAAGGAGGTCAAATTCGATACGAAACAAATATCGCTTGTATGTCCGGAAAACTGAGCAATGTACAATCGTTCTACAACCTCAAAAAATGTGATAGCGTCCCCCCCAGTGGTCGATTTCTTTCAACTTTCTCACAGACCTTTGGGGCCATGAGTCAAACAGGCCCACAGAGTTTCGTTTCAATCGACCTCTGTTAACCTTGTCTTACAGGTGTTCAAACTTCATTGGCAAATGTTTTTTTGAGATACGCAAATGTCCCCATCGACACTTGTGGCACTTTCGACCAAGACACAGTGATTTTACTTTTGATAGGACAAATAGTTGCCTAGTTGTAGCCATTTTTATGTTTTTTCCCTCGGTCTGCACGCTCATAATGGAATTTGCAACCCGGTGCATGCGCTCGTTTTTTCCCATGCATGTTCGCGCTACATCAAGATAAAAAAATTTAACTTTTCTGAATGCCGCAAGCACACTGTGGGTCATGTGACAAGAATCAACCAATCAGTCTCATCCTTTCCCGTAACAACATTGAAAGCTCAGCCAAAATAAAGCAATAGTTGGTCAAAGCTGTACAGGGATAACCATTTTAAAGTAAATTTAGTAGTAGAGCTACTGCAAGCGATTTTTTGTGCTGTAAATCCATTTATCCTTTGCTGAAACCCCTGTGTCTTCACAGATCATGGTTGCTTAGTGACGGCAGATAATTCCGGAGCACAACCACCCAAACGCTTTGAAAAAAAGGAGAAAACGGCCTTAGCAAATTGACCCTACTCGTAGGAAAACCCCAGTGACGGGTAGGTTTAGGGGCGGGGTTAGGAGTAGGTCAATCATGCAAATTCATACCAATTGGCAACTTTTAATACATGTACGATTTAGTGAGGTCGTACGGATTCGTACGAATTAGCCACCTCGTAAAACATGTACCAATTGCTGTGAGATCGGGCTGACTTTTATGGCTTGGTCTGCATGATCAGTTTTACTTGGAAATTGCTCATTCCTGACCATTTTAACAAATAATAAAATAAAATAAAATCATATGTCAGGCTTTACAAGTTTAACTTCCTGCAATGACATTTTGTTTAATTTAAAGATAATTTCAAAAATAATTTTTAAAAATACCATAGGAACAACCTAAGATAGCAACCTAACCTAGCAACTGCATAACTAGTACACTAAAAGCCACCATCACTAAGACCACCTTAGCAACCTCATGACAACGGCCTAATGCTCTCTCTCAGTGTGAGGGGAACGTGTGGCAGAGGAAAGCAGACACCACACACGGAGGCTGATGGGTTTACATTACCACTGCAACACAGCAACAACACAAAGCCGAGGAATGGATAGACAGAGTAGGTTTCTGGCAGAACTGGTCATGTGAGCGTGTAAGTGAAATGAGAGTTGGCAGCACAGGCAGAGAGAAAGAAGCTCTTACAACATAATCTCATTTTCTAAGCTCCCCTCTCACACATTGACTTCATTCAGGGCAAAGGTGCAGAGTCCTGTCCACTCTAATCCTATTACGGGAATGTGACAGACTGAGCTGTCCACCAGTAAACTCTGGGTTTACAAGCATGACCTCTAACTTTCTGTATGACTGCTTACAGATCGATCCACACTAACTGAGACCAAAAGCACAACTTTACTGGCTATGAAGCTAGTGTGAACGAGCCCTTAGAATACAACTAGTAAATACAGAATTACAAGTACAGGCTGTAACCACCTAACACTTCATGTAAACACTGGCTATCAAAACATTTAATTTTCGAGCTGTATTGTGTAGTAAAACGAATACAGTAATTTTGAAAATGTTCAGTTGAACACTACTGTTTTTCTTTTTTTATTTAAAGAAGTATCTTGATTTTAACCATTAATTTCACTATAATTTCAGTCTTTTACATGGACTTATGCAGTTAATATTAAAGATATCAAGGTTATATTTAAAAAAAAAAAGTTCTTTACTTTATGAAGGATGATTTTTTGATTCTTTAACTGGGTTTGCACAGCCAGGGTCACGTACAGTATGTTAAAATCTAATTTATTCCTGTGATTTTCAGCATCATTACTTAGTCTTCAGTGTCAAACAATCCTTCAGAAATCATTCTAATATACCGATTTGCTGCTCAATTTTTTTAGGATTCTTTGATAATTAAATCAGATTTAGCAGAGTACTTTAATTAAGGGGCGTCGACTTTAGCACAGCACAACATCTCTTGATTTTTTTGGTTGCTAAAAAATGATGCTAGCTAGATGTGATTAGATTTCAATTCAAAGCGGTGAATTGAAAGCAACCACTGACATGCAAACTTCTGCTATCAGTCTGCAGCGCAGAGATGTATGTTCTTCAGCGGTGTGTGATGCATTTTAAACATCACCACAGTGAAGAAACATCACACTCTCTCTCTCTCTCACCATATCCTGCCATGGAGATGATAAAACTCTGTCCTCTGTATTTCCTCAGAGTTATCCAGCCCTCTGGGCACAGGGTAAAACACACACACACACACACATGTCTCAGGGTTAGTTAGCACCCTGAGAAACTACACACACACTTATCATGAGTTTTAATTGGACACACTGCAATAAACATTCAGTATCATTTTAGCCGCTGACATACAGATCAAATTATATGCATCACGCCAGTCAAGAGCCATTTCTGTTTACCACACCATATGAAAATAAACTTAAATCTTGGCAGGCTGAGCTAATGTAGGAGAAGCAAAGTATATATATATATATATATATATATATATATACACACACACACATTAGTGTTGTGGAATGATTAATCATGATTAATTGCATTCACAATACGATTTTTTTTTTTACATAGTATCTGTGGTTCTGCTTTGTTTATTAATTATGTGTATATAAATACACACACGTGCACGTATATATTTAAGAAAATATGTTACATTTATACATGATATATTACATATGTAATATACATTTTATAAATACAAATATATACATGTAAATCTTTTCTAAATATATGCTTTATGTGTGTGTGCGTATTTATATGCACATAATAAATGAAAGCAGTGCACACAAATAAATTGTATAAACAAAACTGTTATTTTGAATGTGATTAACCATGATTAATCATTTGACAGCACTTATATATATACACACACTTTAATATATAATATATATAGTCTAAAAAAATGATGAAATTATGAAATCTTAATCAATTTGAACACTATTTATAGCTAATATGGTGTAATATCACTTTATTTTCCCTTTAAGTTCTCTTAGGTCACATGATGTCAATACAAATAATTTTTCTGAAACGCTTGAGGTGATGTTTCTTACCTGCTTTGGACCACATCGGTTTTTCCATTGACATGTCCTGTAAGAATATTGAATAATATTGAATAAACCTTTACATTCCATCTATATTATCTATCTTTTATTATATAATCAGCATATATGAAATAATGGATCTGTTCGGTCTAATTGTAAGCGTACACGAGCTCAAGCTGTGTAGATGCTGTTCTGTAGATTATCAGATAACCGAACACAGCACACGGGATCACTCTACATCACCTGTAAGCATCTCTACCTTCATGGCCTTGGACTGCACTAATGCCTTTTTTTCCATTCTTTTTTTTTTTTAACCAGTTAAAACAATCATTTAGAGAAGACCTACCTGCCATAGCTGGTTTCTGACATATCCGAAGTGATTTTCAAAGCTTCCTAGCTGTCCTGAGGTTAATAATTCACTAGAATTTGATAAGTTCCTGTGTGAGCGCTTCAGAGAGGAAGCAGTGTGCACACACAACCAATCCCAGCACAAGCATAGGTGCAATATAACACTTACAAACAGCTGGATGATGAGCTAATCATATAAAAAGTACTGTAAAAAGCAACCACTTTTGCAGAATTTGGGAAGAATGAAGTTCAAAATGCAAAACTTTATGATTCAAGAAAAGCAACATATTTTTTAGAAGATCATGATACCTACTGTATATGCTGGAATGCATGCGGCACCAAAATATTCACTGCATCCATTGCAAAGCATTTTTTTTTTTTTTAAATGAAACCTGCATAAACAGAAAACTGCAACCATCCAAACAAACAGTTTGCTGAGCTCATACGCTATGATGTCATGCACTATGCAGGCAGTGTATTGGTCAGTGTGTCGTCCAGGCAGCTATTGTGTCGGCAACCCACTTTCCATTCAGCTCACAAACATGTTTACAGGGGTTTGGTTTCTGGGCCGCAGCACGACTGAAGATTCAGCCATTAGGCAGATGAATGGTGCGCTCAATTAGCAAACGCTGAATCTAATGCTTTGTCTCTCTTCTGATCAATTATAACACATTTGTAAATGTCTTTGGCTTTACCAACAATAAATCAGAAAACCGACGTATGTTCTGTTAACTTCAGCAAAATTCGAATTATCTGCTGTAATTAATTGGTACAGTAAGGGTCATTGTGTTCTCTCTCGGCCTAGATAAACGGAGTCTCTAGTGGCCACAGTGAACCCTCGTGAGAAAAGACAAGACTCTCATTAATATGATGCGGTCAGTTAGCAAACCTCAGCAAAAAACTGATGTTACATTTGCAGATTAGAAACGTTAACGGCCAAACAATATAACTAAAACAAGAAAAATTCAATGACACAAGTCACAATTAGACAATAGTTTTAAAGTAATTTCAGTAAATCGCTTCATTTAACTACAATGTTATTCTGCATGGTAAATAATTACTATAATGTCTAAATTGACCTTTTTTAATCTTCCTGTAGCATTTATTAAAATGAAACTTTCATTCTAAAATATGCTACATAGTTTTTGTTTTAGTACTGTACTAAAATGCATTGGTTTATTAAAAGTATTATTTCCTTTCAATTTTTGCTGACCTCACACTTTTAAACTGCAATATACTGGGAAATAATTGATAATGCAAATACCAGAGCCTTTTAGAAACAACCGTTGATTTCTACGGCTAAAGAAATATTGACTACATACATATATATATACAGTGGGGCAAATAAGTATTTGAAGTTTTCCCACTTACAAAGTGAGAGACAGAATCTAAAAAAAAAAAAAAAATCCAGAAAATCACATTCTATGATGGTTAAATAATTATTATTATATAATTATTTCCATTTTATTGCATAAAATAAGTATTTGATACAATATAAAAATAGAACTTAATATTTGGCACAGAAACCTTTGTTTACAATTACAGTGGTCAGACGTTTCCTGTAGTTCTTGACCAGGTTTGCACATACTGCAGCAGCATACTGCATCCTACATACACAGGTCTTCTCCAGATCTTTCAGGTTTTGGGGCTGTCGCTGGGCAACACAGAGTTTCAGCTCCCTCCATAGATTTTCTATTGGGTTCAGGTCTGGAGCTAGGTCACTCCAGGACCTTGAAATTCTTCTTACAGAGCCACTCATTAGTTGCTCTGGCTGTGTGTCTGGGGTCATTACGCTGAAAGACCCAGCCATGACTCATCTTCAATGCTCTTACTGAGGTTAGAGGTTGTTGCATCCATCCTCCCCTCACTACAGTGCAGTCATCCTATTCCCTTTACAGAAAAGCACCCCCAAAGCATGATGGTTCCAACCCCATGCTACACAGTAGGGATGGTGTTCTTGGGATTGTACTCATCCTTCTTCTCCCTCCAAACACGGCAAGTGGAGTTTATACCAAAAAGTTCTATTTTGGTCTCATCTGACCACATGACCTTCTCCCATGCCTCCTTTGGATCATCCAGATGGTCACTGGCAAACTTCAGACGGGCCTGCCCTGGACATGTGCGTGCTTTTTTTTACTTTTTTTTTTTCTCAGGATCATTGATACTCCACGAGGCAAGATCTTGCATGGAGCCCCAGTCCGAGAGAGACTGATTGTCATCTTGAATTTCTTCCATTTTCTAATAATTGCACCAACAGTTGCCTTCTTACCAAGCTGTCTGCCTATTGTCCTGTAACCCATCCCAGCCTTGTGCAGGTCTACAATTTTGTCCCTAGTGCATGCTTAGACAGCTCTTTGGTCTTGCCCATAGTTGGAGTCTGATTGATTGATTGAGTGTGTGGACAGGTGTCTTTTATCAATAAGTTCAAATACTTATTTGCCTCACTGAATACATATATATATATATATATATATATATATATATATATATACACACTCTTGAGACATGGGACAAAGCAGGTCCTGCAAGTGTAATTGCTGTTAGATTTAAAAATAAAAATATTTTACAGTAATAATTTACAGAGAGAAGGGTTCAATCATTCATGTGCTATAAAATGGATAAAAATATTTTGAATGATGAAAAGAGCTTGTTTTATCATAAGCAACACTTAATAATATCTCCTATCAAAACAGGGTTGGTTTTTAATGAGTATTTCAGAAGATTTTAAAGCTGCGTCCCCACTTTTTGTCAACACTGTCAGACATTTATTAAAATGTAATAAAATCAAGTGTAATCTGTCTTGCTAATATGAGAATGTGTTTTGAAATGTTAAACATCTTGAATGCTGTTAAAGATAAAGTTGAAACTATATAACAGTACGCAGTCCAAGGTAAAAAGCACATTTTGTTAAAAGAGAAAGGTTCGGAGGTTGTATCAAAGCATAGCTCAGTAGCTTAGTACATATAAGATTGATATATGCAATTTAATTTGTCTAAGTTCAAGGTTTTTTTTCTCTCATTTTTGCACCCAATTTTATCCCACTCAAGAATATATAGCCTAATATTTCTTTAGCCGTAGTAATCATTTATAATCTTTTATAAAACGGTTACAGTACCACACAATAAAAAAATATTAAAATCCAAAAATATATGTATTGAAATGTTACTGTTTTGAAGCAAGTTCGTTAAATGTAGTCCTTCCACTAAAAAAAATAAATAAATAAATATTGAAATTGTGGCACACAAGTGGCTCAGGTAGTTCAGCTCATCCAGGATGGCACATCAATGCCAGCTGTGGCAAGAAGGTTTGCTGTGTCTGTCAGCGTAGTGTCCAGAGCATGGAGGCGCTACCAGGAGACAGGCCAGT
>JAUCMR010000081.1:514880-528629 GCA_032357425.1 Enteromius argenteus
CACTGCCAGAGCCCTGCAAAATGACCTCCAGCAGGCCACAAATGTGCATGTGTCTGCTCAAACGGTCAGAAACAGACACCATGAGGGTGGTATGAGGGCCCGATGTCCACAGGTGACTGTCCAGCTACTGTCCGCCACCTCATCAGGAGCATGCCCAGGTGTTGTAGGGAGGTCATACAGGCACATGGAGGCCACACACACTACTGAGCCTCATTTTGACTTGTTTAAAGGACATTACATCAAAGTTGGATCAGCCTGTAGTGTGTTTTTCCTCTTCAATTTTGACTCCAAATCCAGACCTCCATGGGTTAATATCTAGGATGGGTTAGATCTAGGGTGTGTTATTTTAGTGTTCCCTTTATTTTTTTGAGCAGTGTATTCCGGGTACATTTGCTGTCTGACAATTCTGTTACCTTCCAACTCTGTTAGTGTTACCATAGAGTAACAATACTGACAATAGTGTAACAGAATTGACAGTTTTATTTCATTTTTTCCAAATACTCCACTTGGTGGATGCCAAGAACACATGAAACTAATGAATACATGATTAAAAGAGCTTTAAATAACCCAATGTGAGATCAGTAATAAATTCTATTTTCCTTTTGATATTGGGGTAACAGTGTTGATGTTCTACAAAATAACTTTTCAGTGCTACAGATCTTATTGAGTGACAGTGACATCATTTCCTCGAACTTACACAATTCTGACATAATTCCACCAAATTAAAGGCAAAATATGGGATGGTAACAAAGTTGATGCAAGATTTATGGACACATATTTTTCTAAGAAAAATAATAATAATTTAAAATAACGTTGTAGAAGTAACTATTTAGGGCTTTTATAAATAAAAT
Organism: Enteromius argenteus; assembly: GCA_032357425.1. Classification (NCBI taxonomy): domain Eukaryota; kingdom Metazoa; phylum Chordata; class Actinopteri; order Cypriniformes; family Cyprinidae; genus Enteromius; species Enteromius argenteus. Next base: position 515,732 of record JAUCMR010000081.1, read on the forward strand.
GAATAAAATGTTGACAAAAGAAAATACCAAAAAAAATATTTTGATTGCACATTGATAGACTAATTTGGACAAGTAAAAAAATCATGATTTTCAGCTATTTAAGACACTTTTAAAATAAATTATTATATTGTTATGGACTGTAACATCTTGCAATTTTACTAATTCAAACAATTAGTAAAAATTAATAACTTTAATAAAAAATTGATAACCATTAAAAAAAAAGAAAAAGCAAAAAAAAATATGACTTTATTTTTGCGGGGACACCAAATGTACCTGCTATTACAAAATCAATATATATGTAAATTCTGAACAATTATAGTTACAGGCCTCCTGCATGTTAACAGGACCATTTTCATTATCTTGCCTAGGGCTCCATAACCCTATGGGCTGGCACTGCATAAGTAAATAAATGGTAACCATTAAAAACATATTATATAATTTAGTTATTTAGCAAACTCCCTAATTTATAGGGTTACCAAATAAATATTTTAAATGTTTGCATAAACCAGCTAGTGAGAGCAAATATTATTTTAGGATATTTTAATTATTTTGTACAATATTTTATTAGTTATATTTTTTTATTCTATTTTCATTTTATATAATATTTTAATATAGACTAAATGTAACATTTCTGGTTGGAGAGTTTTGGAGAAAAAACAAAAGACACAAAGGCATATCAGAGCATCTGTATATTTTATTCACATATGTTACATTTTGCATTAAATGTCATTAAAAGTCACCCTTTCACAGATGACATCATAAAGTCTGAATCAGCACCTACAGTAATGTACTGTATTACTGCCTGCCTGACAAGCATTCACCGCAGGAGAACACACCAGCATTATCCACCCGTCACACTAAGCACAACTGTCTGTCTATACAAAGTTGGGAAGGAGAGTAAGAACTCTCTTAGAAAGAAGAAAAAAAACAACAAAAAAAAAAAACAGCTGCATGCAAGAAATCAAGACAAAATAAGAAAAGAAAGCAAACTTCAAGTGCACTGAAAACATCCTCCCTCCAGCATGGCATGACTGCAGCAATGCAATCAATACCTAACAATCAAACTGATCAATTTAAACCAAACATGCTCTTTCTGGATTAACTGTCTGAATACGTGTATGTGTGTGTGTGTGGTGTTACGAGTGCTCGTCTGTTTTCAGTAGGAAACAAACAAATGCAAAATGCCCTTAATATAGCTGGACATCACATGTGTCACTGTAATTGCACTGATTATTATTATTGCAAGGGCTCCACTGATGTCATTATTTTAATTTGAGACACACAAAATATCATTTGGAAATTGTACTGCAAACTTCATTTAAATGTGTGTATTAATTTCTATGTACAATTAAAACAAAAAGGATGGGACTTTTTTTTTCTTTAAGAACTCTCCATGTGGTGTCAGGCAAGGCGAATCACAATAAGGTTTAGACCGGGGACATTTTATGTCAATGTGAACTTGATCTTACTTTTAAGGTGGCACGAGCAAAATGAGAAAGCACTAAAGCTTTTGCTAACCCAGGAGCTGCATGAAATAAAGAAATCGTGTGCCATGCCATACATGTCCATCACTGGACTGGGCTGCAAAATTCAATTTAACGTGATCCAGTTTAATGCATTTTCAAATAATTAACTTGTGCTTACATAATGCCCTGTCTACAGTTACAGATTACACAATCAAAGATGGCCCGAGGACAGAGCTTTGAGGAACACCACATGTATCAGACTGGAAAACTAGCCTTTGCTAAAATGTCTTTTTGTATCAAGTACCAAATTAGCTTTTTTCCTTTTTTTTTTGACTTTCTGATTTTTTTTCTTTTTGGTCTGATACTTTTGCATAAAGGATCTACACACAATCTGGCCGAGTTCAAAGCAGTACAACAAAGTGACAACCCCTTTCTCAGGAACACTTCAGATCAGGAATACAATATCCTGAGTGGTGTGCGCATAAAAATAATCACAACAACACATAAATAATGTCTTTAAACAAGAGATAACTTCACTATCTGCAAAATATCTAGAGGAGAAGAAATTAGGCCATGGAAGCCAGTTGTTACAAAACTCAGTCAAGAGAATTATGACAAATTTTCTTAACTTCAGAGGTTTTGGCATATGTGCATCTAGATATTAGACCAACAGCCATCAAATGGCTCCTTGAACCAAAGCTCTGTGTAATGGCAAACACTGCCCCCTATAGACCATCTGACACCAGTCAAGGCATCATGTAATTAGAATATCACAAAGACAATCAAACTCTGAGGGACAACTGACTTGGTGGGCATGTGGTTAGCTTTTCTGGTTATAGTTTGATGAATCTTAGGAATACTCAAAAATATTCACAGATCATTATTTCATCCTTAGCCAAAAGAAAAAAAGAAATTGTATTTTGCATTAAAGAAAAAAAAAAGCAGATTTAGAGAACCTTAATTGTATTGCATTATTTTACTGACAAATTAAAGAAACACAGACACTCTCTCTCACACACACTCACACCCCTAAGAAAGAAAGAAAAAAAACCATCAAGATTGTTGTTGGGCAAATGATGTTCGACTTTTATGAAAATGATGCGAAGATTTACTCTAAAACAAACTTCATTTTCTTAATGTGCAAAAAAGAAAAAAATAAATAAATTATGACATTTATGTGAAGGAAAGGGTCACAGATCATTATATAAACACTAGTTCTGTCTCTAGCCAAATATGTGCTACAAGGTTGTAAGGGATTTATTTTTTGTATTTTTATAATAAACTCAACAGACCAGCCAACCACCAAACAAAACCTTCATTAGGAAAAAAAAAGGATGCAAATTGTAAAAAATATTTTTTACAAACGTATAATTTACTTTTTTCCAAACAATGAATAGCAGCACTTATTAAATATTAAAATCTTTTATCTGAAACTACAAAACAAAAGAAAAAAAAATCATAAAAAGAAAAGAAAATTCCTGAGGATGACTGCAACTACACCTCGAGTCATAGACAAATCTCATGTTAGCTCTAATCAGTTGATATTTCACCTCATATTGTGCTTTTTGAACCCACGGTCAGTCTGAGATGTGTTTCAACTCAAATAGCATGATGTCGTCACGGGGTGGGTGTAGGGGGATATGTTGAGAGTCTTGGTACCATTAGCATTCAAGGTTCTGATATTCATTCTGATATCTGTACATGATTTGTTTAACATCGGTCAATTTTTCCTTTTCTTTTTTATTAAAGAGTGTCTCCTCAAAAACGATGTCAGTTTTCCCAAGGTTACAGACCGGGAGTATTATTCCACTCTGTGCATCCAACAGACACAGATTCACTCAGTGTGCTTGCACTGTGAGCTTGCTGGGACAAAACAAAATTCTCCCCTATAAATCCACACAAAAAAAAATCACTTTAAAACACGCGCACACACACGCACACACGCTGTTAGTCAATAGGCTTGATTGTACACTAAACTTCACATGAATCCAGGCTGTGGCCAACTCAAAGCAGGTTTTTCTTTATATTACATGACAGAAATCATCAGAGGATGTCACAGAGGCTGGCATTGACATCACGTGACCTGTCCTCTCCAGGATGTGGGCTGTACTGTTAAAGTCCATTGTAATGGGGACCCCAGCGCTTGTTGATGTGGTCGAAGGTGTGCGAGACCCACTGCTGCTCCAGAACCCGGTATCTCTCCTCACATAAATACAGAGGCTTTCCTCGACTACAGAAAAGGAAAACAAGAGGTCACAGCAGGAAATGGAAACCATTTTCTTTATAAAAGCAATGAACAGGGAAATTAACTCTTAATTTCTTAAGTCACTACATGACTAATAAGCAAGGGCAAGAATGGCACAAAAAAATAACAAAATGTGAGATTAAATTGAACATGAATTCTATTTTAATCTGAAACAAACAAAAAAAAAAAAATGCTAGTTTTGCAGCAATTACATTTAGATTTCTCCTGGATGATAATTAGATTTAGATCGCTGCATTTAAACAAAGACTATAGAATATATGTATATATATGAATTAAAAACAAACCAACAAATATGTCACTTGTAAATTAATTATAATTTTTAGATTTATTAATTAATGTGTAATGTTATATTTTCAAATATGTTTTTTAAAATTAAGATCTGAAAAAGAAAAAAAAAAGTTTTACTTTAGACCATCTACAAATGTTAAATCTTAAAATAAAATGTTATGTTTAATACTGCATCTTTCTGGAAAAAAAAAAGGAAAGGAAAGGATGTGACATGTGGCCAGGTATGGTTTTCCCATACTAGGAATTTGTGCTCTGCATTTAACCCATTCAAGTGTACACACACACATCCTGCCCCAAAAATGCAGGATTGATATATAGTGGAAAGGAACTTCATTGTTTATTTAATTCTAACAAAAAGGTTCTTGTTAAAACCTAACCAAACTTAAAAATAATTAGCAAATTTCCACACAGGAGGGACTTAATTTTGCTTTCAAACTAAAGGAAATATATTGGTCTCGGCATCAGCTATCGGCCAAAATGTGTTGAAAAATATCAGCATCTGATATCGGCCAAAATCCAATATTGTGCATCCCAAGTTATTATCAGAGTGCAGAGCGCATCCCTAGATTTTGTGAGAGTGCAGAACTCATGCTGAACTAAAAGCTCATTTCTATACACACTTTCTGTATATAATTTGTTTCACATGCTACTAAGATAACCGATGTGAAGTCTTCATCTTCAAATCCACAAACAATAAATTAGTTCTTTCACAGTTCTCAGCTTATATTGTCTGTGTAGATAAAATATGACATGCTGTTTCCTCAAACACATTTTCTGAAGTACTTATGTATTCTACATATCACATACTTTTGGTCTATATTGATCCAATTTGATTGGTAACAGTCTATAGCAGGGGTAGGCAACATTGATCCTGGAGTGTCGATGTCCTGCAGAGTTTAGCTGCAACCCTGAAAAAAACCTCACCTGCCTGTAGCCTTGAAGACCTTGACGTTGCCTACCCCTGGTCTATAGTACTCTTGATTGATTTAAATTGATAAAATGTACAAATTTGGCATCAAAAACAACACAAACGGATTTAATATAGTAATTATAAAAAATAGAATAAAATCCCCTCAGTCAAATCGCAGGGAACAAATATAACTATTTAATTAGTACATTTCTGACCCAGCTACAGGGACCTGAGAATTAAATCTAGATGCAATATCTGGCCACCAGAGCAGTGAGATTACCGCAGGTCTCTGTCCTCCTCTCCATGAGCGTCCAGGTACACAGACCCCCACAGACAGAAGCGATGGCCTCGGATGATAATGATGACCGAGGCGTTTATCAGGAGGAAGATACCAGTCGCTGCTCCGCAGTGCTGAGAGTGCTTTGGATTAACAAACAAACAATAAATTATAAATAAAATTATAATTATCATCATCATGAGTGTAAGGATCTTTTAAACTGAAGCATGCAGATTTGGGCTCACACTCACCAGCACACACTCGCAGACGCCCTGCTGTTTACAGCAGTGACCCTTCAGACAGACGAAGGCGCCGCACACCAGGCACAGCGCAGGGTCTTTGGGTGTCTTGCCACAGCTGGTGCAGGACTTCCTGTGGTAGTACTGGAAGATGGTGTTGTAATTGTCTGGGAGGTGCAGGAGGCGAGGGGCGGCCCACTGCGAATCCTGAACTAACAGAGACTGAAGAGAGACAAGAAAATCACTTAGACGCCCCATGAAATGACCTTTCACTGACAGTCAAAGCAGTCTTTTTAGTAACGTTTTATAAAACAAACTGAAGATTAAATCTCTCATTTCTGCCCATCCTACCATTGGTCGGATAAACAGACCCACAACAGGAACAAATTTTGCTGTGGGCCTGATCAAGATGCTCAAACATGACTCTTTTTAATTGAATTTTGCCGTTAATTTATTTAATTCAAAAAAGAATGAAATAAAAGTATAAAATTTAAATTGATTTGATGATGATTTGGAAATATCATTTAAAAAAAATGGAAAAGAAAAATTTAATTCACTCAAATTAAATTAATATTTTTAACTTGTCGCTGAAAACATAAAGAAATAAAGAAATCCCCAAATTGTACACAGCTTACAAAATAAACCCCCCCCAAAAAACATTACAATGTAAATAAGCTGTCACAGAATGAGAATATGTGAATAACTCTATTTTGACAAAAATGTCAGATAGAACTTGACAAATTCTAGTTGTATACTTAATATCCAATATGATGCTTAATGACACAGGTCATGCTAGGTTAGGGTCACAGTGGATAATCAATAGTTTTTTTTTAATCTGTTTAAGTAAGGGATAATGCACAGCCAGCAGGTTATCATCCCAGAATACAGCCTTGAAGGGCTTTATTCTGTGATAACAACCTACTGGCTGTACATTATCCCATTTATTACATGGCTTCTTGCCCCAAAAGTAAATAATAAAACAATAAATAATATAGTACAATAATAAATAACTGTTTTAACCAGAGAGTCAGTCGAGTCATCTTCTATCCACTGCTGAAATGCACTGCTTTTGCTTTTCCCATACATGTTGAAATTAATGTTGAAGTCCTGCATTTTAACTCGTGGTTAAGCATTTTTAAGCCACAGGATGGTGCCAAACTGTCAGCTGAGTGATATAATTACTAACGGTCAAGATGATGCGTAGTGTCCGGATGAGCCTGTGTTATTAGTTTCACCGTTTGTTATCAAGGAATAATCTTGGAATGTGGCGACTGACCAATCAGAATCGAGTATTCCACAAAGCCGTGTAATAAATCATGATAAATAAGCAAGACTCCAAATAAAACATGATGCAGGAGACAGAAATACTGACCACAGACTGCTGGGTGGGAGTATCGGACAGAGCGATGACTTCTGAGCACCACTGACTGATCAGATCGAAAGCATTGATATTCCACTCCAGACACGCTGAACTGGACTGAACAGAACCGGCCAATCCCAGACACCCAGCCAGCAGAGAAAACTCCTCATCCACCTGCCACAGACCACAGTCTGTCAACTATCTGAAAATACGTCTGTGGGACGTCTTCATTTAGACAGTAGATTAAATATATGTATGTGTGTGTGTGTACCAGGCAGCCGGGCAAGCTATCTCCATACAGGTGGTGTTGCAGTAAACAGGACAGTCTCAGGAAGGGCAGACAAAACTGCTGTAGGCTGAACTCAATGGACTGAGGAGACCACACGCTGGAGCTCAACTACAGGGAGAAGACATCATTAATAACAGCTCATTCCCTGTTAATAAAGCCCTGTGACAGCAGGCAGCAGCACACCAGAGCTTCCTCAGAGATCAGAAAAAGCTTCAGAAACTGTGCAAGTACTGTATGTCAACTCATTTTACTAAACCTACCCTAACAGTTTACTCCGAGTTAGAAAACATGTAGTTACAAATGAATGAGAATTAGTTGGCGTGTAGTTACTTATAGTTATTAAAATGTCCAAAGGCGACTATCAAAATAAAGTGTAATCTGTATTTTATATAAAAACCATTATGAAATTCAAAGTTATTTTTATAGAAATTAATACTTTTACTCAGCAAGACTGCATTTCTTTGATTAAGTAACTGTACTTCAACATTGTTACAAAATCATATTAAGAATAAATCATGTTATTAAAGTTACTATGAAATAATCAAATATATATCACATTTTTAATCTTACTGACAATTAACAATAGTGTACACATTCATAATCTTTGCACATAAACAAACGTAAAATCATTAAACTGGTTAAGTGTCAAGTTTACTGTAATGTACCCTATTGAAAAAAAGAAAAGAAACGTAATGAAAGACTGAATTTCACTCTACTAGCTTTTGATGTCTTGTTAAAACAACAGAGAAAAGATGCGATTCAAGACCACAATGATTCAACAGCGCGTCCCTTGGAAAAGAAAAAAAAAATGCTATTGCCTGCACTACAGTTTTATTATAACTGCTAATGACATTAGTATCATTTTTTTGTTCAGTAGATGTAGTCTGTAAGATTAGTCAAATGCAAATCAAATTACCAGCATGTTTTGTTAGGTCAACTGTTTAGTGCAATGTATACACTGTAAATTAATTATTAATTGTTTAGAAAAAATAATAAAAAAATGAATTATTAATTATAACTGCAAAACCAGAAAAAGACTAGTATATGATGGTGCTATAAAACAGTTCTGTGTGGTTCATGTGACGTTGGAGATCAAAACTCACTGCAAATGTTTCCTCAGAGTTGGTGTCATACACATCTTTGGCCTTTGTCAGCTCAGAGATCACATGACCCAGGAGCGACTCCCATGATTTATCAGAGTTTGTCATGTTCTGTGTGTGAAATAGAACGAATGAAAGAAAACAATGTTTAAAATCTCGTATCAGACTGAAATCGCTGTTATTGTACCAGCTGGACTGAATTACATTGGCTGTGTTTCAAATCTTAGTGAGCAGGACTATCTAGACACCATTGTTGGCCATCACATGAAACTCAACATTCAATGTGAACTTAAACAAAACAATTTTAAATATCCGAATGCACCTATCATGCCCAACATTGTTGTCTAGGAAGGCAACTTGCTAAGTTTTGAAACAATTCATATACGTTACTTTAATTGTCAGCAAACTGCATAAGCAATGAAAATGGGGATGACATGTGACGTCTAACTGATGACATGAAAATCTTCGCATTATTCCATTTATTCCCCACAAAGCCCCAAAAATAGTCATTTAACGGAGCGCAGAACCACTGCTAATGATCTCTCCTCTGCTAATGAAAACCTCTGAGTGAGATTTATCTAAAGGGTTTCCTCACTCTGGGTTATCTGAAGATTATTACGATCACCCCCTTAAACTAACAGCACGAGGTCCAATAACACATTCTTTCTCTTAATAAAATTTGCTTATCCTTAAGGCTATTAATGTGCAATTCAATCATTATAAAACGGATAGTTCCTGCTTTGAAATCAAAGCCACACTGAGCCTTTGAATAATGAACAATACAAATAGAAACACCAATGACCAAACATCAACTGAATCTTCATTAAGGCACCAATTGTCAACCGATTTATATTGCTATTCCAAAAAGCAGAACTTCAAGAACGGGTAGGTAATTTGCAGCACCTTCTTGGCAGCTCCAGTGTTGCTCCAGGCGAGTCTCTCCTCACGACTGAATCTGATGGACAGAGCGGCCAGAGCCTGTGTGTACTGCAGACTGTACAACACCTTCACCACACATGTAAAGTGCTCTGCGCACAAACACACAGAGCATGGTTATCATATGATATCATGGTAAACACCAAATACAATATCCTATGTTTACATTGGGTAAAAGCATCTGCTAAATGACAAAGTGACTTAGAAATGATGAAAACAGAAGCAATCAAAATCAACAAAAGAGTAATAATAAACTAACTGAGACTTGTCATAGCACTAGCATTATGTACACACACACACACGTATATACACACATACATATATAACGAAAAGAAAACAAGTAGAATACAAAAGGAATAGACGAAGCTATTAGAATTTTTAAAAAGGAAACAAACTGTTAGAAAATGAATAGAGAGTGCTAGAGTTAGAGGGTCAAGTCAACTAACTGAAAACAGAATTAGAATAGAGTGCACTACAGTTAGCAGGCTAAATCAACAAACAGAAAAAATAGAATTAGAATAGAAAGTGCTAGAGGGTCAAGTCAACTAATTGATCAAATAAAATCAGAATACAGTGCTAGAATTAGAGGGTCAACATATAGGTAAATAAAATGATAATAGAGTGTGCTAGAGTTAAAGGGTCAAGTCAACAAATAGATCTAATAGAATTAGAATAGGGTGCTAGAGTTAAAACGTTTGAACAGCATGAAATCTAAATTTATTTAAACTTAAATGTTTGTGGTTATATATATATATGTTTGCTTCTATGTATGATTTTATTACAATTCTAATAAAATTAAAAAGAACAATTTATTTCAGTCATATCACATAACATTATGACCGTTTCACATTCTAAATAAAATTGCATCACTCCCAGCTTTCAATCTCTTTCATCCCTGGGAACTGAACCCATGACCTTGCTGTTGCATTGGCTCTACAGTTCGAGCAGCAGAAATGCTATCATTTATTTATACCAATGTTTGGAAGTTCTTTGTGTAACTATATGAATTTAACGTTTTTAACCTACACCTCAATCTCATTTATCAGTAAGAGCTGCACTTTGTTAAATTCAAAGATGACTTTTCAGCATACATATACACACTCAGCAGGTTCTTAAACGTTTACTTTGGTCTCACAAAATGTAAAAATGTTAGTTATATCCTTGAATAAAAGCACCAATAACAAGATGCACAGAGAGGCACTCACTCAAAGAGCTCTATAGACCCCAGAGCTTTCAAGAGAATCACAGGCCTTTTGTTAGGACACAAAAATCAATTACGTGACTGTGTACAGAAAAAGGACATCTGATTTTTTGGAGAGGGTAATTAGCCTTGTGTGCATGTAGCAGGTGTTAGGGCTGGTTGTGTGATGAGAAAGACACACACACACACACACAGACAATGACACTCCATTAACATTCCTCACCAGAGACAATGACACCTCACACACACCAGTGTCTTTGTGACAGCTAACACTAAGCTATTCTCTAACACATGCACAGTCCGTTTCTGTTCTAATACAAGCTTTATTGTCTTGAGTCTTCAGACTGATGGACTCAAAATCAATCCCATGCTCACAACAACAATACACTCAATTCTTATTTGAGTGCCAATCAATGACCAGTGATCAACAAAATGACAGTCACAGACCATCTCAACTTGCAAGATTTTTTTTTTTGTGCTGTAAATGGCACATCTAGTGAATTATGCTAATTTCCCCTCGTGTGTTTTCTACTGGCTGGCCTTGTGCGTCATGGAAGTTCTCATGACTGTGTGAGTGGAGTTTCAAATAAAAATGCATAGAAGCACTTTGCAGGAGGGAATCTAATCTAATAGCAATAAAACTGTCAAAACAAAATCTGTTATAATTGCTAAAAGGAATGTTTTATTACTTGCCATGGTCTTCCTCACTTTCTAGAAGCTTCCTGTTCAAACTACTTACGTGTTTGTGAGGAGACCAAAACCTTTGCCAAGTCTGTTTCGTTCAAAAGTAATTACCTTGATTTAAGTAATTCTCAATCAAAATCTTTAAAGAGATGTCATTTTCAACCAAAATCTTTACCACAATATCATTTTCACTCATGATGCAAGTCATTTTAACCAAAATCTTTATCACAAAACACTTTAAGTTGATTAGTTACAGTAATTCTGTACCACATTAAGGGACAGAATTACTGACATGAAACAGTAATTCAGTCTAACACATTACTACTTGAAATTAGACACGGTTTGAGGTAGATTTTGCCGTTTACAAAGATGCATTCTTGCATTTTGCAACTACAAAATTACTTGTAAACTTCAAATTGTTTCATTCAATTATGTAACAATATAAAAATACAACACAATCTGACACTTTTGGTAGCTGTGTTTGCTGTACTTGCTGATATGATGGAAGAAAAACCTTTTTAGAACCCTTATATACAATTTAGGGAATGATTGATTGTTTTGGATGTAACATTTACTTTATATGAACATGAACCGTATTTGTGATGTAATGTATGTTTGTGTAAAACAGTGTACTGTTTGTGTGTGTGTTACCTTTGCGTAAAGGCTGAGGCATGGTAAGGATGAAGATGATGAGGAGGGACGGGACATCTCTGAAGAGCATGGGCACCTCAGGACGTTCATCATCACAGTATCTGCACAAAAAAACCCCCCAAAAAAACCCAGAGTCAACAGAGTCTTACTGTAAATGTGCAGAAGATGGACAGGTTATATAAACCCAAGACTGCAATTAAAATGTGAAAAGAAAATACTCTTTGAGCAGATATTTTAATTAGAGCAGAACTCATCAACCAAAGACGTTTAGACATACACTCAAACACACAGACCCACAAGCACACTTTCTCAACATTTCAAAAGTTCTAAGTAAACTATTCTGACATTTTCTGATTTGTCAACTTAATGGATTATATTTACAGTTCATTTGATTCACTACATCTGTTGTTACTTACACTTGAGGAAACTTTATACATCCACCTAAAATCACTTTGACATTGAGCAAAAAGCTTGTGCTGCATTTGAATGCAGATGACACTTCAAAATACTGCATCCAGTACAATGCAATGACATCTAAGCATGTAAACAATGACTTTACTGTCCAAATTCTACCTCTTAGATAATAAAAACACATTGTCTTTTGTGCTTGATAAATGATTAATGATTCAAGCAGAAGCAGAGAGAGCAGTGGTTTTATTCAAATGGCTGTATTAATAGCTTGGCTAAAGTGCCTGAGGGGTCCAGTGACAGAGTTTTCCTTCAAAAGCCTCTAACAAGGTATTTATAGGCACAGCTGCCTCCCCTCTGAGTCTAAGTCCAGCCCGTCTAATAGTCCTGAGAGACGCACAGGTGAAAACCCTGTCTTACTGCCCCAACGCAGGAGAAATGGGGCCATTTAAGCAGCCAGAGAGTGTTAAGTGCCTTTTAAACAGGAGACGCGGTGAGCGGTAACCTCCACGCAGCCATAAACCCTCAAAATAAAGCGCCACACTCATGAAATGTAGTGCTGCACACCATAATTTGCCAGATGCAGCAGTTATTGGTATCTATGGAAACCCTATTTGTGCAAGTCTCTCTCCCTCTCATAAAAGACGCTGCAGCAGAGATACAGCAGAAAAAGCAAATGAAAGCAGAATCTTCTGCTTTCTGTTTTAGTCATTTTTGTTCTTTTAAATAAAATGCCAAAAACACAAACAACAAATATAAAACTATTGATATATATTGATATATATATATATATATATATATATATATATATATATATATATAT
>JAUCMR010000081.1:534221-554207 GCA_032357425.1 Enteromius argenteus
ATATGATTTGCGCAATAGGTGAAATTATGTATGGAAACAGCTTAAGGGCAATTTTTTTTTGCGATACACCAAAACTTCTGCGACCATTCGTTTTTTTTAAGGATGACGTCATCACGCACACCATTTTATCGGTAAAAGGCCAGTTGGATGGAAACAGGCAGGAGACAGCAAATTTCGCTATTTTTGTTTTACGCAAATTCTCTTTGTCGATAACAAAACAGCGTAAAAACTGGATGGAAACTTGGCTAATGATGCTAAATTAACACACATTTCACAAGCAACACACTTCCTCCAGGAATCAACTCCTTCCAAAATTGACTGAGGTTCCTTCTAATGGCATGCATAATGAGAAAATTCAAGATTGTGTAAGAATGCATTTCATTGCTTTTTCTTACCTGGCCACGGAGTACATGAAAAGGAAGTCATTGTCAGGTGACCCTGGGTTCTTCCCATAATCCATATATTTTTTCTGTGTGGTGTTTTTAATGTCCTTTATAACTGATTCCATCTCTTTACTCAGATTTGACTCCGCCTGGGAGAAAAAAACAAACAAAAAAAACACTTTATGAAGGCTTCTCTATTTTTCAGAGCAGAGTTTAATGGCCTGACATGCAAGTCTATGATACTAGCTTGAGATATTGTGTTATGAGATGTTAAACCACAGCAACGTTCGGCGGGGTATGAAGGATCACATGGAGGTGAGTTCTTACATGGAGGTTCAGTTCTTACTCTGAATCAGGATGGAGAGATGAAATGCACAGAACAGAACAGAGGGAAGGGGAAAGCGCTCTAATAAATACCAGTATGGGATCTCTCTGCTTTAGGCTGGCTCTTACTGGGAAAATGCCCAGCTGCTCCTGAAGGTCCTCCACTTCCTTCACCAGTGTGGACATGCTCTTGTTACTGGGCGTATGCCAGGCGCCCGTCTCTATTCCACGCCCAGGGCGACAGGGCAGAACACTGTTGGCGAACTGACGACACAGCGGACAGGTGAACTCGCCTTTATCCACAGAAAACCCCTGAAGAACCTGATCGTTCTGAAAACAAACAAACATGACACTGTTAATTTACAGGCAGTATAATGAGGTTTAACAGATGACTCATTCTGAAAAATAGACATAATGGCATCTATTTGATTTGATCTGTTATAATCTCACAAAGACTTTTGATTATTAGTATAAAGTCTGGTCCACATTGTAGCTTATTCCGTAATCACTGTACTGTAAGCATGTTCCAATTTGGCTTTTTTTAAAAGGGTTGCTCCACCCCAAAATTTTGTCATTAATCACTACCCCCATGTTGTTCCAAAAACCTAAAAGCTTTGGTCATTATCGAAACACAATTTACAATATTTTAGATGAAACCTGGGAAGCTTGTGACTGTCCCATTGACAACCAAGTAAATTACACTGCAAGGATCCAGTAAAGTATGAAAAGCATCGTCAGAACAGTCCATGTGCCATCAATGGTTCAATCGGAATTTTATGACGTGACAAGAATACTTTTGGTACGCAAAGAACATAAAAATAACGACTTTATTCAATAATTTGCCTCCTATGTGTCTCTCCTCATCACCATAGTGCCATTGTGGAGAAATCCTCTGGCTGCAAACTACTCAGTGCACTCAGTAGATATTCTCCAAAATGGCGCTACAGAGACATAGAGGACACAAAATATTGCATAAAGCTGTTATTTTTATTTTCTTTATGTACATAACATTCAGATTGAACCACTGACGGCAGATGATTTCTGATGATTTTCATACTGTTCTGGACCTTGACATTGTAATTTATTTGGCAGGCAATGGGACAGTACAAGACCTCTCAGTTTTCATCTAAAATATCTTAAATTGTTTTTTGAAAACAATAAAACGTCTTTACAGGTTTGGAACAACATGGGGGTTGTTATTAATGACAACAGTCTTATTTTGGAGAGGAGCATGCCTTTAAGCACTTGTTTTTCCTCAATAAATGAATGCAAATAAATGTGGTATCACATGCCAGAATCAGCCTAACAGCAAAACAGCAGAACAAATTCTAAATTCTAAAAATAAAATTCCAGCAAGTATTTTTATTTGTCTCATGAATACTTTTTGCACACAGGACAAGATTAAGTTGCATAAAGTCAGTTGTATAAAAGGCAGTTATATGCAGTCTTTTCATATAAGCAATTGTTCCATTTCAGTGTCATCTTCTGATACGTCCGTTGCAATCTTTTTACATGCATTTTTTATTTGATAATAAAACAACAGCACAAATGCAGGTGAATGGAAACTTGGCAAACATAAATAGGAAAATCTTATTTCCATATTCACTTGGAAGGCAAAAACTAAAGTCAGACTGCTTAAATTGCATCATTTTAACCAATCAGATTAGAGATTGTAATTGTAAAAGCAAGCTCTCACCATTATTGTGTGTAATATGCATCACAGGCTTGGGTTTGTCAGCTGAGGCTGACACTCGAGTGCTAATAATTCTACAGCTAAGGATGGCCCCGCTTAACCCCCATCTCCCGCTCTGAACATCATTGTCTGCTCATGTTACAGATTATTAAGCAGGTGATGATGTCAGATCTCCCTTATTAGCATACGCACAACGCTTCCCTGAAAGCTTCAGCTGAGAAGAAGCAGTGGTGAATGAACCTCTAGCAGAACAGATCAGAGTCTCAACTAATAGTCACTTGTTAAGTTAAAGCTCTTTACAGCATAGTCTTCAGTATAAAGAGCTAAGGGATTCTCACCCGTAAGGACTCCATGTAGGACTTGTGACAGTCTATATGCAGAGTGTGGCCACACGTCTGCACATACACACCCCCGTCCCAGCCAATAGACACAGACTGCAGACATGAACTCTGGGAAATTAAGCATACAAAAATGAAAAAAAGAACTAACGTCACTCATGAGCTAATAAACATTTTGATTGTATTACAACTCTTTAAATGAAAATAAAACTTGCAAGGTGAGGAAAATTGTGTATGTAATGCTATAATAATGTACAATAAGAATGCATTAAGCTGCTGTAAAACACACATTTTTGATGGCACAGCTGAATTTAATATTAATGCAGCTAATCTACAGTTAGAATAATGAGCTCCATTACCAGGCAGAATATTTGTTTTTTTACAACTGTTCATTTTATAAAAGCAATAAGACACCCAAGACAGCGATTTTACTATGTGCCTAACAACCCTTAGCTATGGTAATACCACTGTAATGCATTGGCCTCTTGTGGTTTATTACAGTATTAAAGTATGTATGTAACCCTAATGAAACTGTATGCTTAGGCAGTAATATTGTATTGATATGCCTCAAAAAAAATTATGTTTTAGAATAAGTGTTTATATGTAGTACATACATCTTTAAAGTAGCGTTGCATAAGGGACAGCCTAACATCATGGGTCGCTCCACATGTGTCCTCGGGGTAGATATGTTCCTCATCCGTAGTAGGCAATCGCTTTGGTGTATCACTACGACAGCGGTGCCCCAACACTGGAATACACACACATATACACACTCTTTAGAAACGGCAATCATATGCTAATTAACTGCCATCATCACATTTATGACATTCTCCATTTGCATACTATAATGAAGTACCATGTCAAAGTCAAAACTGTAACACACGTCACGTTGCCCCCAAACCCCACCAAACTGAAATTAAAATTAAAAATAGACCGAATCAGCAGTATGTTAGTCTATCAAATCTCCAAGAACTGATTTTCCAGCTCTATAGGGTCACACAAGATTGCTACAATCTGCTACAGACTTAGAAAAGAACAGAAACCAAACTTAATTTAATAAGAACAAAAGTAAATGTACATTCTGGAGTCTGGACCATCAGTGCAACTTATTGAATGGATTATAATTGTACAATATGCATTTTTGGTTTGAGACCAGAAAATCATGACAATTTTCATTTTTTTAGAGAGCATTGTTCAAAGCGTTTCTTTCAAATGTGAAACTGGACCCTCTGATACAAATAGCAGACTTCTCTCTAGTGACCTATGCATCATGACATTAAATATGGTGACTGCTTGGAAGCCATTTAGAAAGCAATAGCTAGAATGGTAACACAGGCAACCATGAAACTGACTGGACCCTCAGGGCTCAATCCTTGGACCTCTCATGCTCAATCTGTATATGGTCCCACCAGGCCAAATAATGCAATACAACAAAATTTCTAATCATATACATGCAGACTAAAGTCTCAAGTAAGTCCATGCACGGCATTGTGCATTGTTGCATTGTCTATACAGTGCACTGATAAATTTAGCTTTTGGATGCATTTCCTTAAACACAAAACAGGGATTTTCACATTTATCAAAGTGCCCTTTATGGGCGCAAACAAGCAGTTTGGAATTTGCCCATTGTTTTCTATGAGCATATGCACACCAGCGGCACCTAGCAATGAGTCAAACAATGTAAAGACGTAGCACGAGTGTTTCTCATCTGGTTTGCTACCAGCTTTAGAGACTAATACTAAAACATGTGTGATACCTGATGATGCCTGCAGCAGTACCACCAATCCTGTGGGTCTGTCTTCAGTAGATGGGCCGCTCTGACCACAGATCACACAATCATACAGAACTTCTGAATCTAGAGGTTCTGCTGAGCCCATGTCCATCACTGCATCGGTTTCAGGTGACTCTATTAAACACAAAATCAAACAAAACAACAGTCAGATAACAAATAAAAAGTCACTTTATAAAAAGAAATAGCACGTCTTAGATTTTCCTTTAAATAAAAGGGCAACTACAGAGCTGCCCACAAAAACAGGGTTAGAGCTAAACTCTGCAGTGCATTGGACCTCCAGGGTAAGATTTGAGTAACCCTGGTCTACAGCATTTAGAAAGAAATGTTGATTATAAATCATTCAATAATGAAAAGTACTGAAAAACAAATCAGTAGACATCAAGACAGTTCACCAGATTTAAAGCAAAGATGAAGATCAATTTGGATCAACCATCATGGATACTTTCCCTAGGTGATCAACAATATAAAAAAGCACCACCAAATTCTATAGAGTACCTTTGTAGATGAATATGGCTATCATTCATTACCATGGCATCCCACTGCGCCATGGTCCCATCACAGTACTTTTTTGTAAGGGTATGGTGTTTTACACAAAACCAAAACAGAGAGAGAAGCCAAGCATGAGAGTATGAGAAGACGGGTGTAAAAATCCAATAAATGAACCTGAATTATGAGCGCAGCAGCTTGGCAAAACTTAATTAGTTATATAATGTGGATCTGAATTACTTTTTTGCCCTCTCCTGGTTAAATTAACAAAACAGTTAATAGAGGTTTCAGGCGGTCATGCATAGAAAGCAGTAACAACAGAGCTAATGTAGTGTGAGTCCTGTTTTTGTACAGCATGTGTGAAATGAGCAGACGATTCTGCTATCTGTGAAGGTCAGTTTCTAAACACAGGATCCAGTTCATGTGCCTAAAACTTTGTGAATATCTTAATATGGCTACGCAACTAGGGCTGGGTTTCGAGTTCGATACGTTTTGGGTACCGATCGAATTGCCTCGATACAACAGAGTATCGAAAAACGTCTCGTAGTTCGGTGCCCAATTTCGATATCTAAAGGGGTTAATCTCATCAATGTCAGTGAGCCAATAAGACTGCAGCACTAGCCAGTGTGTTTGACCAGAAGTGTGTAAAATAGCCTTATGTTATTTATATCATTTACATGACTGTACGTCATTTCTGTCTCTACATTAAGTTGTTCCGCGCACACACACACAAACTTGCGCGCGCCGCACACACAAGTGAACACACTCCCGCTTTTACAGTAGGCTAACGTTACATGAATAACATCTCCAGAACTGCTCCGAGGGTTACTTCAAGAGCATTTAACCGTTCCATTAGAGTAAATCTATCATCATATCATGTACACACAGAACTGTAAAGGTATTCATGGCAAGCTGTCAAAATAAAAGTTGGGTTTGGACATGGCAGCAGAAATATATTACTATTGTTCAGTAGAATGTACATAATAGGCTGCTACACAAATTATTAAAACAGTATTTCTTCAGTGTTTTAAACTGTAATATAAAATCCCCTTTATTTTCCAGCAATAAAATGAAATCTTCATTAATTAAAAGACAAATGTTTTATGTCTTAAAAAATGTAAATACACAACATTTTCAGAGGGGAAAAAATAAGTCTATTGTAAGAATAAATAATAAAAGCACTAGTGTAAAGACAGCATAACAGTTGTGTAAATTGAAAACTATTTGAACTTTATTTAAACTAATTTGCACTGATTCATTGTGTTGGATATTTTTTCTGTGCAGTGGCTCAGGAGATGAGGTTGAGAGTCTGTATAAATGTCAACAAGCTGAAAAAAACATTTTCTTTGAGATAATGTAATTTTGTTAAAACTGATATCATAAAATTGGTATCAGAAAAGGTATCGTTCAGGAACTGGTATTGAACTCAAGGTATCAGTATAGAAATTTTTTGAACGATACCCAGCACTATATACAACATCTGCTGTATTTAGATATTTAGAAATATAAAAACACAAGAGAAGTAAAGATACTACCAAAAATACTGGAGTACTGTAACAAAGTATTATTACTTTGTTACATTACACCATTGAAAAAATTAGGGATGTACTGCAAATTTTCAATGGCTTTAAAAGCAGCAGCATTCCCAATCACAAACACAGCCGGTATGCTCTATTCCCAACTGACATATTCATGGGGATTAATTACCTTTTCTAAATCACTCCTAAATGTTAAAGAAAATGTTCAATTTCAGAGCAAATGTCACTGTGTTCGGATTGATTTATAGCTTTAGGTGCTCAGACAGAGACAGAGAAGTGATTGGGGAAATGAAACGCTTGTGTTGGAAAGTTAATGTGACAGTGGTTGCCTGAAGCAGCCTGCCTAGAACTGCTGCCCTCTAACCCACCCATAACAATACAAAAAAACACTACAATACCAAACACTGTGACAATTAGTCCTCATTTGTAGACAATTCATGACATTTATACACAGTTTTTATCCAAAAGTATTTGTTCATCAAGAAAAAAGCATAAAAATACTCAAGTGTTAATAAAAATGTTAACACACAAGCTCTTATTATACAGTGAACAAGCTTAATGAAGCAGTCCACTTGAAAACCGACAAATAAAGTAATTAAGACAGCAATTAAGCAGCAAATCCAGCTTAATTAACACAGGAGACATTTTCCATAGCAAAAAAAGCAATATGTGAACTCAGACATTTAGGACACTGAATTATTATGCTATGCATTATTAAACAAATCCAAATTTATAAAAAGAGATTAATTTCAATCAATGAAAAGCAAAAGCAATGAAAGCAAATTTTTGTTTGAATTAAGCTTCATGTAGACAACAAAGGAAGTGGCTATGTGAGACTGTATTTAGGCTCCCAAGTTCTCTTTAACTAGAACTGTATTGAGGTTTTTTGACTTTTGATCAGGCAGACTGAACCTCATACCCCTCTGTAAGCACTTTTCGCTGTTTTCAGTGTTCACTGTCCTTTCACTGTTAAGTAAAGGCATCTGGTACTGCTCTGAGATTCATTACCATATGCACAGATGCTAGAAACACTGGCCCAATTTATCTCGTTAGAATTCCAGTGCAAATATTCATGTCCAAAGTGACCTTTGATTCAAATCTGGAAAACAAATGGAGCCTGTACATCAGCGCTCAAGAGAATGTTTTATTCTGACAATCGCAGGCACGCGCACATCTATAATACAGACACCGCTCAATGTCAGCGAGGACATCAGCCATGGGCGTCTGCAGCTAATATTTCAGCCAAATCTCAGCGTCACTTTAGCATTTGCTGTTGACTTCTGGTAAACAAGACAAATCTTGTTTCTCTGAAGAGATCAGATATCATCCATATTCAAAGGATGTGTGATGCACAGAAATTTCAGCAAACAAAAATATTCTTGGTTTGTGCTTCTAATTCATGACTGTTCTCTCTCCACGCTTGTCACTAGACAAGCAACACAATACATCTTAAGTCACAAATAACTGCACCATTCTATAATTACCTCTAACAGACAAGTACCTTTCATACAGTGTTGACGGTGATACTGTTGATAAGCCATCGTTTAGATATTTTATAATAATAAAAATCATTTAGTTAAGTTAGAGAACAGACACTATAATTCAAAACTGAATGCGACTGCTTAATGCAGCATGTCGGATGACAGTCGCATCACAGATTTCAGATCAGATTTCCTTCATCTTGAGTGAGTTGAGCTGAGTGACAAAAAGAATGAGGTGAGACAGACAAGACAAAAGCTGATAATTTAGGTTCGAAATGAAACGCAAAAGCACCTGCTTGGCAATATTTTGGATTGTTTTGACTTTAGTAGTTTATCTAAGTTCTATAATTTATACTGTATATTAAGTGAGTTTGATGTTGTATTTTGTTGTTGTTGATGTTTTTGTCGTTCAATAAGACAATTGAAAGTTAAAGTAAAATGCACACAGTGCTTTCTATTGTTAATATATAATTATTAATATATTATACTATTGTTTAATGTATTACTATCATGGGGGCAGTCGTGGCCTAATGGATAGGGAGTTGGGCTTGTAACCCAAAGGTCATGGGTTCGAGTTCTAGGTCCGGCAGGGATTGTGGGTGGGGAAGTATGAATAACCAGCGCTCTCTTCAGCCAACTGCTCCCCGGGTGCTCTCCTGGCTGCCCATTGCTCCCGGTGTGTGTGTGTGTGTGTGTGTGTGTGGTTGGTCACTTCTCACTGGTGTGTGTGTGCACTTGGATGGGTTAAATGCAGAGCACAAATTCCTAGTATGGGAAACCATACCTGGCCACATGTCACGTCCTTTCCTTTCCTTTCCTTATCAGTACTAAAGATCTGGCAAATTTTGACTCAATCTCAAATAACCTTAGAATCTCCAATCTAGAAAGAGATTCTTTTAAATCACCCCATATACAGTACATGGGGGTCATGTGTAGGATATGACGTTGACTGTACTGAGATATTATAGTAAGGCTTATAATTAACCTTCATCACTCTTCACTCTTCATCACACAGTGTCACTGCATTCTCTTTTGATCTCGGGGACCAGCACCCAGCAGAACTGCCCTGAAGCACAACAGTACGGCCCCTGAGAGTCTCTCACACACACACACACACAAAAGACTGTGTTAAAAAGACCTGAGGGAGTGTGAAGGGCAAAATGGAAGCAAAGTGTGTCACCTTCCTTCAGAGAATACGATTACAGCCCACAGCCTCAGCTTTCAAGGACTTCTAAAAGTTTACCATGTCCTCTAAACTACGTGCAAAACGGTGTAAATAGTTAATAATACTACACTAAAGAGCATATGTCTAAATAGAGATTTTCTTTTCAACTACTGCCCATACATGAAAGCTACAATAATACTCCTTATATTGAAATATTAAACCAATACCATACTGCATTCATATGCAGTTCTTTCTGTATGAACTATTTTAATTACCCTCCTAAATGTAAAAATGTTGATACATTTAGACTAATCTTATCTGAATTCTAAATTCTACATATTTAAAAAAATTTCTTAAAGGGTTAGTTCACCCCAAAATGAAAATTGTCAATAATTACTTACCCTCATCCAGAAACATAGTAAAATCATCGGTAAACCAGTTCATGTGACATGGCTAAACTGGAGCTTTGTGATGCTATGAGAATAGTTTTTTTGCGGAAAGAAAATGAAAATAATTTACTCAACCATTTACTCCTCCCCTGACTTACGTCTTTTGCCGTTTTAGAGAGTATCACAACGCAAACGCATATGCACGCTTTAACGTATTTGATGTAATCAGCCTTTTTTTACATCCGGGGGAAAGCATGCGCATGAACGTGATCTGCGGTTGTTTACGCCTAGGAGAAAATGTACGCATACATAGCGATACTCTAAAATGATGGAAGACGTAACCCAGGTGATAAGAAAATTATGTTAAATGATGTTGTTTTTGTTTTATTTGCAGAAAAAAAAAAGTATTCTCTCGTAGCTTCACTCAAGTTGAGCCGCTGATGTCACATGAACTGTTTTATCGATGTTTTTACTACGCTTCTGGATCTGAGATCATTTCAGTTGTATTGCTGTCTATGGGGGATCAGATGGCTCTCTGATATCATCAAAAATATCTTCATTTATGTTCCAAAGATGAACAAAGGTCTTATGGGTTTGGAACGACATGAGGGCGAGTAATTAATTACAAAATCTTAATTTTGGGGTGAACTAACTCTTTAAGATTTCTGCAGTCTTTAATGTTCCTTGGCTATTTTTCAACGAAAGAACAAATCTTATTTAAATGCCCTCCACGTATGAGTTTTTTTTGCACATAACAGATACATACAGAACAACAGCCACAGAGAGACTCAAAGATTGGAAACATTGAGTTAAAACGCACACACCGACACCGATTAAAAATGTATACTGTGTCTTTAGTTCAGACACACGTCAGAACGAAAATCAAAATAAACATGAAACTGATGATCTGCTAATTATCCGCTGGAGACACTCATCAGACGTGTTTAATAAAGGTCAGCAAACAACTTCAGCTCATGTTCAAGCTCACCAACATCCATGGCAGTCTCCATGAAGCTCTTCTGCCTAGAGGCAAACTCCGCCAGCAGCTTCTGCTGTCTCTCTCTGGCCCTTTGACGCCTGCAGATGTCAAAACAAATAATTTGCATCATTATTAACTGTTAATTATGAAATGTTCATTTTCAAAGGCTATGAATGATGGGTTATAATCAAATGGTTTTGAAATGTTGACATGTGAGGATAATCTGACTACATTCGATGACTATTTGAAGAATGTATTTGATCATCGGAATTTGAAAACAAGCATATATTCGCTCTCAGTCAATCATCAAGTCCAATGAAAATGCTTATTAGTTAGGGATGGACCAATTGAAATTCTGGCTGGTATATAGTAATTTTCATTTCATGTTACTTCACGATTGCAAATGTGATAGAAAGAGTTCATAAACAAACCCAATCCATTAATCTCATAGCATTATTTATGCAATTTTAACTTGTAAATGCATTAATGCCACCTCTGAACAGTCTTTGTAAATTTACCTATATGCAACTTCAGATGCAGCTTCTGAAAACAATGTTATGGCCTTATTATGGCTCTAAAAATTCTATGCTGAATCAAAACCTTTCTTTCTAAAGCTACTTTTTGTTACGGCTATTCAAAACTTTAGACTTTTTAGAGTTTTTCAGCCCAAATTGATCAGCACATCATGTAATTCATTAGATTGAAAACTGTAATCATCTGACAGCCCTAATAAATAAATACATTTTATAAAGCTGGTGTTTAAAGACATACTTCAAAAAAAGGGCAATATCCTGATCAGGTTTTGTTGTGCCCCTATAAATATGCCCCTAAATGTGCCCCTAATAAATACACAATACAGTGTAGAATACATTTAAATTGTTATTGTAAGTAAACTAAATCAAGACTTCATGGCTTAATCTCATTTGTGACCCTGGACCACAAAACCACTCATAAAGGTCAATTCTTCGGAATTGAGATTTACAAAACATCTGAAAGTTTCCATCCATATATGGTTGGTTAGGATAGGACAATATTTGATACAACTATTTGAATATCTGAGGGTGCAAAAAAAAATCTAAATACTGAGAAAATCAGCTTTAAAGTTGTCCAATTTAGGTCTTTATCAATGCATACTACTAATCAAAAATTATGTATTGATATATTTACAGCAGGAAATTCACAAAATATCTTCATGGAACATGATTTTTGCTTAATATCATTATGATTTTTGTCATAAAAGAAAAACTGATCATTTTGACCCATACAGTGTATTGTTGGCTATTGCTACAAATATACCTGTGCTACTTAAAGACTGTTTTTTTGGTCCAGGGTTACATTTGCAAAACAAATTTTACCATGACTAGGCTGCATTTTGACCATCTACGCCAACAAATCACCCGCGAAACTAAACGCATATCTTGTCAATGATCTACGGCTCTGTGATTTAACTCGCGCTCCATTTGAAAACAGGTGATGGAGATTTACTGCTAATCAAAGAACCAGCTTTACTGATGTGATGCACGTAATATATTGTTCGATATTATCGCACAGCCCTACTAAATTGCTTGTATTTTCAGAGTTTTTCTTTTAGCCGTGCATATCTTTACATTCAAAAATAATAAAAAAAAATACAAATCTTTTTATTTGTGGCAATAAAGTGTTAGGCTTTCTTAAACAGTATACATGAACCACAGATGAAGATTCTGAAGCCTTGTTTCATGACTCTGGACCCGGACAATCAGATTAAATAAAAGTTTGCGCCCCTACATAAAACCATTTGTTCAGTAAAGAAAAGCCTCTATAATTCTTTACCTCAGAAAAACTGCACTTATGCCTATATTGTTTGTCTTTTTGTCCCTTCAAACTTATTCTAATGTGTGTGAATATTTGGAAACCCTGATAGTCAGTTTAACACAACAAATTCTGCCCACTGACACCATACAACAAAGCCTTATAAATACCTGGCAACCTTGATTAAATGAGAGCATTGTGTCATTGTCAGTCTCTCTCTTTTGTGATTTAGACGGGAGGAACCGAAACTTTATAGAGGGGCATAAACTAATACAGACAGTAATGACACGCTTCAAGAGTTTCCGGCTGACAATGTCAGGGACAAACAAATGAGCAAAGTCCTCTAATACTGCTCTATGGTAACCTCCAGACAATGCGCATGCTATAGCTGGTTTGGGTCGAAGGCAACATATGTCCCATAATCAGATGTATAAACAGCATGTTTAATTATTTCTAATGCTTTAAAGCTGTAAGTAAAGTAAAGGTGTAAAAAAACAAAAGATACTTTGGGCGGAAAGGAAACAGGGAGTACACACACCTCTCTTCCTTGTCCATGCTCTTCTTATCTCCAGGACTGTTCTTTTTGGGCGGTATGGGTGGACACACTTTCCCACAGATTTCCTGTAGGCACCTCTTGCTGTGCCGACTACGGGCAGCAGCTTTGGCCAGGATACGTTCGATGGCTGTTAACCCATCTCCATGCGCGTGATGAGCCGGATCCACCTCGGCCAACCAGCTCAGGGACAGAGAGTTCTGCTTGGCAGACAGTTTCTGGTGCAGCTTGACCAGCAGAGACAGCATGCTCTCACGGATCTCTAGGATCTCTGTCACCAGCTGCGGAGGCGAGCCGGGCGGCAGCCAACGAGAGGACGAGGACTTGGGTCGCACCGCCTGACTGGCCTCGTGGTTACTGCGGTTTATGATCTCCTGGAACTTCCTTCTGCGCTCCGCCACTAGACTGAACACCTGAGCCTCGCGCAGGTTCTGAGGAGAAACCACAGACAGAGAATAAGCAGGCAGAATGAAAACAAGAAAACAAGACATACAGCTGCAAATGACAATTATGCACACCCACGGTTACAAAGAGGAAATTAGTTTGGTCACAGTCACTAACAGCAAGTAATTTGCATGCTATTATTAAAGGAATAACCCACTGGAGGGTAAGTCCGGTGGGGTTAAATCACTTTAAAAATACCCTTTTATGGATTTCTGACGACCTTTCATGCAGTGTGTAACACAGCTTTAAATGACTGAAAACATTCTGCAAAGTTTTAAATCTGAAAGTGCACCATGTACAAATTTATTGACTCTGAATCATAGAAACGAGTCAATTAAAAAAAAAAAAAAAAAAAATCTCAAGGCGTTTCATGTTGACATCAACATTAAACATTAGCATATTGCATATCACTTGTTGATCTTTCCGAGTTGGTCTGAATGAAAATGCAAAATTCATTCTTGGCCACTAGGTGCTGCTTTTAGAGCAGTTTCCCCGGTTGCACTGTATTCAAAGCAGCACTGTGCTTGATCAGGCATTACAGACATGATGAAATGAAAATGAGACTAATCGAACAATCAACGCAGATAAGAGTAACGCTCAGGAGGGGTTTGGGAAAAAAAAAGCTTGAGCAAATCGTTTGAGAGTCATTGAGAAAATAAGGCAAAAATAAATGCATATTATAAAGACAATGAAAGTGTTTTTTGACCTTGCTTGCATGTCAACCTGCTGTTGGGGACTCCCAAAACCAAAATAGGGGTACTTAATGAATGTTCTTAACGGCCATGGTGCTTTTAGAAAATGTGTAAAGCAACACTATAAGATATTTAATAAAGAGTTTATTAATTATTATTATTATTAGTAGTAGTAAAAAAGTACTAATACTAAAAATCAGAATGTAAAGTAATAATCACATAAAAAAAAAAAAAAGTCAAGTAACATATTGATGTCACTTAAAGCGAAGATGATGAAGCTGGTAACTTGGAGGTATAATGATGTGCAGGCTGTCAGTCAGTCAGACGGACAGACTGACAGACACAGAGAGAGACTGATGGACAGGTGACAGAGACTGATGGATGGATGGATGACAGACAGACAGACAGATAAGACTGAAACATGAATGACAGACAGATTGATAAATAGTTAATAGACAGATTATTAGATGGATGAATGACAGACAGCTGAATGTCAGATAGAAAGATTCTGGGTTGCTAGAGTATTTTAGCGCATTTACTAATAGCAATAATCAGAATGCATAGTAGTAGTAATATTACCAATTTGCATGAATACAAGACATGCTTCTATCAGCATTTTACACCAGTAAATTTATACTTTATAACTCTTCACCAGTATTTTAACAGTAATGCTGTAATATATAACTAGAAATACTGTCAATATCCTCACTTCCTGCTTGCCATCTTTAGGATATGGATTTTTGCAGTATTACTTTTAAGGAAGTGCAGAGTCACCACTCCTGTATTAATAGATTTAAACTTGCAGGGGCTGTTCACACAGAAAAACACAAGACTCAGTGCAGAGGATGTTTACATCCAAAAACAATGGAAAGGAATCACACTTTAAATGCAAAAACATGTTCTGTATTTTCAGACCCTTACAAAAGTCCCATAAGGCAAATCCATGTCTTGCAATACAGATCTAGCTTTCTGAACCAGTAAGCAGCCCCAGAGGAAGAGCACTTTGTGTCTTAGGCAAGTGACATTTGCTGCCCAACGAGGAAAACAGAAGGAAAGGGAATAAGATCACAGTAGGACGTAAAACTGTAAGCAAAATACACAAAGGTGAAGCTTAAGGTTAGACCTGACGCTGGTCATAAAAACTGACCTGCTTCACTTTAGTTTGAATGTATTAATTTCTGACCCACGATCGGCAGAAAACATTCCGGAATCAGTATAAAAGGAAAGGACAATTCCTTTACACATACGAAGTGTACTAACCCTTACTGAATGTGTCAGGTGTGCATAGTGTGTTTGATTAGCATGCTGATCTCACTGAAGTGGATGAATATTTAACGCTGAGCAGTGAACTTCTGACTGCTGGGCTCAAGACACATTATATTACTATAGATCACTTGAAACGCATGCAGTTAAGTAGAACTTCCTCTCATCACTCATCTCTAGTTAGAACATTCTGTGAGCATGTCAAACAAACCAGGCAGGAGAAAACTGGCAGTTTACAATGCACAGACCCCCATCCCCCCGTTAAAAAAATTAATAAATAAACAAATAAATAAAATAAAAATCCACACACACTCACAGAAATCTAAAACTACCTCAAGGCACATTATGACCAGTGCTCTATTTCCTGTGCATTTAGTGCATTTATAATTGGGTCAACGGCATGATATTTATTTTGTGCGTCTGGATCTGTCTGCAATTTCTTCAAAGAACCAAAATAAACCTGAATAAACCTTTTTAATGACAAACACATTTTTAATGTTACATCAAATCTACAAGACGACAAATGAAAATTCAGCTTTGCCACCACATGAATAAATTATATTTTAAAATCAAAATGGAAAATAGAAACATGTTATTTATAATTATAATATTTTACAACATTTTTCTGTATTTTTGATAAAATAAAAGCAGCCTGGATGAGCAAGAGACTGATTTAAGACTTCCCAAACTTTTAAAAGTAGTGGTGTTCCTAGTTACTTGGTTAACTTCAAGAGTAGTGAAACGGCAATGTTTAAAAATATGAATAATTTTAAGCATTTGATCCTCACAATAACTGTAATATCCACTATTACAAAGTATTTTTGTTGTAATCAAATGAAAAATTTGTTAACTTAAAGAAATGTTTAAAAATATCATCCATCAGATGTTCACTGCCATGTATTAAAATTATTGTTACTTTTTTTTTTACAACACTTGACATGTTTTAATTATATAACTATATAATATAATAATATAATTTTTTGCAAACACCAAAATTACATTGCACATCAATTTTAAGCAATATTTTCTCTTCCCGTTTTCAGATTCTCAGACAAGCTTATTTGTCACAGACCCACTTACTTGTGACAGCAGAATTATTAGAAATATTAATGACAAGAAAAGAGCCAACTGGTCTAGAAATTTTTCAAAAGCATGTCTACAAAACAAAACGAGTGCAGTCTTCCTAATTCAAACCATTGGTTATCCAAAACTGAACTCTAGAAATCATTTCACACCACTTTCAAATCATTCCCAAATCCTTCTACCTCTCTCCAATTTCCCGTCAGCCTTCTGGAACTCTGTGGAATGAGAGCGAAGTCAAACACTAAACACAACAGCACACAGAGATGGGTGACCCTTTGAGTCAGATGGCCACTCACATCTGAGGGGCGCCTGCCTCACCTGTCCAAAAGTGCTGCTCTCAGAGCTGGTGCTGGGTGGAGTTTCTCGCTCTCTCTCCCTCTCTCTCTTCCTCTCCACCTCAGGTGCTGTCTCTGGCACACGAACCCGCACAAAGTTGATGACGTGATGAAGGTTAGAAAGCAGACTGGTGCCTGGGAACCAGCTGTCATGGCAGTGCTCCTCAATACAGGGCTCCTACAGAGCGAGGAAAAAGACATCTCAGCAACAAAACAACGACAACAGCCTGGAGTCCTTATCTAAAGCGTGTGCTTTCAGCTGCCACTAATAATCTAGTCAGAAGCTGTTCTGTTCTGGACTAACACTGATTAAATTAGTTTAGTGCTAATAGAGTAATAACAGTGTGCTGGCTGCTAGTTGTTTTGAGTGTGTTAGGACACTGCTTTGTTTCCAGGGAAACTGAAGCCCAAGGCAAACAGATCAAAACTTAAAGCGGTGTCATTTTTAAAAAATCTGATAAAAAAAAAAAAAAAACCCTATAACAAATTTGAAAAAAAAAGAATCCAGGTTTGCTGCACTTGTTTGTAGGGCTTTATAATTTAGGCAACTGTTTGTAATAGAGGTCGCCCAATTAATCGGCACCGCTAGTCGACTGCTGGAACAGCTAAAATCTGCAAAAATCCACGTCAGAGTGCGACTGCAATATTTAGTTATTTTGATTAGATAATCATCAGGGGTTCTTAAATAGAACAAATTAAGTGTAAAAACACAAAAAATATCCATATGTAAAATAATTTTAATTCGAAAGCCTTTGTATAGATTTTTCAGTGATCAGTATAAAGGCAATGTTGGGCAAGTTACTTTCAAAAAGTTATTAATTACAGTTACTAATTACAACTTCAATATTGTATTTTAATTACTTTTGCTAATTACTCTGTCTGAAAAGTAATTTAGTTACTCAATAAGTAACGTAATTATCCAACAATATATAAATTCTTATGAGGAAAATTCTGGCTTACTCCTCATACCAGGTCTTCCTTAAAAAATAATGATTTTTTTTTTTTTTTTATCTAGATAAGGGCACATAATGAGTTCAGACATGGGAAAGACAGTAGGCCTACCTGCCTTTAGTTTCACACGGATTACATAATCAGATAATATTCACTTTCTATTTTAATATATATCTATATTTAATATATATTTAATATATATATATAGATATAATATCAAATATAAGAAAATATATAAATGCATTTACATGTAAGTACTTTCAAAATATATACTTTATGTGTGTTTTAATATAAAAATAATAAATAAACAGCATAAACACATATTATGTAAAGAAAAACTTTTATTTCGATTAATCTGATTAATCACGATTAACTGTTAGACAGCACTAATTTTAATGTATATAGATGTATTTCTAGATTTGACTGATTTTAGTCTCATCTGTATGGTTTCTCTGTGAATCAGGAAAAACTGAAAGTGAAGGCACTGGCACACAGAGGGTTAAAGTTAAATTTTATTTTTAGACTATAAATGTAGATATAAAATCAATACTGATTTTAGAACTACTGATATTATTTACATTATATAACGCAAGTATTTTATAAGTAACTGTAATTAACTGTAACTAATCTATATCACGAAAAATATGCATCAGTTTGTGTGGCCGTGCTATATGATTCTGAAACTAGACCAGTCTCTTATATAGGTAAAAAAACTAAACAAAAAAAAAAAAGCTTACCTCTTCCACTTTGTCATCCTGGACCTGATTATCAAGTCCGAGTTCTATCAGGTACAGCACCATACACAACACATGTTCAGACATGTTCTGATGATCCATCCAGATCTAAACAAACAAACATAAAAACAGTCAGCAGAGGTGGAAAGACAAGGGGAAAAACATTTATTTACTTATACTAGATGACCAGACATCTACATTTAAAATGCTAAAAAAAAAGCATGTTTTACTTCACCTTGTAAAGCAGTGTAAAGATGACAATATGTAGGGTTTTGCAGTGCAGAAGGCGCACCAGTCCTTTATAGCAGGGATGCAAAGGGGTTCTCTCCTTATAGGGCGGCCAGGGGTTCCCCGTATGAATGCCAGACTGTTTCAAACTACAAAAGCCAAAATTACTTCTTATTAGTATGGAAACTATGCTAAAGCCATTTGCATTGTTTAATAATCTATCCACAAAACCTGTCAGAAGTGTACATTTTTCTAAAGCTGAATAAACAAGCTTTGCATTGATGTATGGTTTGTTAGAATAGGATCATATTTGAGAAAAAAAAAAAAAAGTTAAAATATTATGAAATTCGCCTTTAATCAATCATTTTAACCCACACAATGTATTTTTGGTTATTGCTACAAATATATCCCAGCGACTTAAGACTGGTTTTGTGCTCCAGGGTCACGTATGGAAAAGGCTGGCCAGTAAATTCCCAACATGTTTGGGCATTGGAATCACACTGTGTTTAAGGATATAAGCACAGACATGCATAAACCATGTATATAGATACAACGCACAGCTGATATTATGGATGTAAAGTCACAGAAGACATGAATGCAGCTGATAAAATGCAAACATTCGCAACAACCGCAAACAAAAAAAAAGTGTGCTTGAGAAATACTCTAGCTTTATCAGACTTGAACACAGCTGCCCTGCTTTAAAGACATCACAGACTCCATTAGCATTGAAAAGGAATGAGGGATATAAAATATTTAGTTCTCTTGACAGGCAATCCATCATTCAGCAGCCGGACACAAGCACAACCAAAACATATTCACAAACTGACATGGCCAATGTCACATACAGCACGTCCCGCTGAAAACCACTTACAGTACATGACGTCTCTCTTTCTAACACTTACGAATTTCATGGTGATCTTGCAGCTATTGCAAAACTATCATTTAACCAGGCCACTGAATTTACAGAGACCAGAATACGCTTTTAAAGTCAAGATGACAAAGAAAAATAACTTCTATTTCAGCTGTCATTACTAAGGCCATGCATGCTATTGGTGAATGTTAACACCAGGGCTTGACATTAACACATGAATTTTATAGCCTACAGTAACAAAGCTCAACGTTAATGCTTGTGTGGGAAAAAAACTGCCATATACATGGAAAATCCTCAAGTAGCTGAGATAAACAGGAAATGAGGTAATAGGGGTGGGCGATATGGAAAAAATATCATATCACAATTTTTTCTGGGGAAATCCCGATTCACGATTTTAATCCCGATTCTTTTTCAAGTTGGTTTTTTAAGACTATTTTGCAAATTACAGAGGTAGGGGTGGGCGATATGGCAAA